>JNEK01001403.1:0-35560 GCA_000697295.1 Mucor indicus B7402 | reverse complement strand
ATTTAAAAAAAAAAAAAAAAAAAAAAAAAAAAAAAAAAAAAAATGAAAAAGAAAAAACTTTGATTTTTTAACATTGGTTGTTATACTTCAATGTCCGTCGGTGAATTTCATTTTCATTTGGGAAAAAGACCTTTTAAAGAAATTTATAGCAAAAACAGACTCCTAAGAAAGTCGCAAAGAGTGTTTAATACAGTTTCTGCACTTTCCATGTAGTGCTCAGTATAGAATAATAGATAGGTACAATATAGGTTTATTACTATAATAATAATGATTATTTATGTGGGTCAATTTTGATTGGATAAGTCTAGTACAGCAGAGTGGTTCTGATAAATAAACTAAAATCATCTATATATGAAACAGCTTATAATAATTACATTTATTTTAAAATCAGTATGGAGTTTCTGCGCCACTTCGTATAGTACTAGCAACACTGCTTCTATTATCCATGGTAGGTGTATAAGGTACCTGTGGTTGAATGAATCGTTGCTGCTGTTCAACAAAGAATGTAGCTGTCTTTGATTTGGGCTTCACCAAGATTTGTTGTGCACTATTAATGTAAATGGTAGAGGCGAATATGTCGGAACTAACAGCAGATACACGGACAGATGGTAATAGCAAGTTGCCCGTTTTTAGAGGCACAAGACTAAGTGGGAACTCCATGACTTCATTAGGTTTTGACGTAAAGCGAAGGCGCCTTTTACCTGACAACAGCCAGTTATCATAGTCAACATCCACATCATAATAGAACTCTTCATTTGTTTTCACATCCTCAGGGCTCCAGTAAGTCAGTTGTTTAATACGGAGTGTACATAGACAAGCCTCGGATACTAAAGGATCACGATCTACTGACATTATTATCTCAGCAGTGTGTGTAATCTAATGAGCTGTCAATATATAGTTCTGTGTATTCGTCATCTGTCTTACCTTAGATGTGGGTACTTCAAGAGGAAAAGCAACTGAATGGATATCAGGGTTAGGGCATTTTTGTCGAATCTGTTGAGCTGTAATCGCTTCGTTTTGCTAAATTATGACAAAGTAAATTGACATATCTTCTTTATGCCTTTTTAATTATACCTCAAAGAATTCTTCGATCAAGTCAAGCAATTCTACCTTAGTTTTTAAATCTCTATTGAGTAAAAATGATTCACATAATTCAGCGTCAAAATCATCCAAGTGAACAACATCCGTCAACCCATAACTGGAATAGTCCAATGAGCCTAAAAATGCTTCTTTTACTTTTTGGAATATATAGGGTAAATGCTGATCCAAATTCATTGTCTTAAGCTTGTCTCGCAGCATAATTTGCAAACTATTTTCAACCTCTAATATAGAGGACAATTGGTATATGAATAAGCTCACAGAAAATTAAGTTTCTTACCATTTTTTAAAGACCTAAACTTGACAAAGAATTGAATTTTTGAGCTCAAATTGGTGTCGTTGCTTTCCTCTACTTTTCCTTCTCTTTTAACAAGTTTGTAAATAAATGAAACTGTTTGTTTAGGGAATAATGTCTATACGTAAACAGATTAAGTATCACTATGGTTTGGGAGAAAGGCTATATTCTATTACCAGATTGCACTCTTTCATCTCTGATTGACTTTCTACCAAATAATACGTTGAGGGTTTAGCATGTGAGCCAAGAATACGTACAGGCAAATCACCATTACAAGACAATTCGACCTTTAAGAATACACTAACAAAAGAGCTGACTTAGTCTTTTGTTTTGAAAAGATAAAGAAAAAACTCACCAGGTCTCTCTAAATATAGTGGATTCCGAGACAATTAAAGGAACAATGACTTTGACATAATCTGAAGAGACGAATTTGTGAGGGATATTGTCCACCTTGTAATCAATTGTAGTTTTGATCTGTACAAAAAAAAAAAAAAAAAAATTAACAACTTGCTTACATAATGTATAATGGGTTATACAGTACTCTATAGTCAAATTCAGTATAAGGACCTTCATATTCTACGAATAACTCTAGTTTGTCATGTGCGTTCAAATCAGGTAACTGAATCTCGCCCGAATCGATGACATCCAGCTCGAGCTCCTCACTAGTGTCATTTCTTCTCAGAATGGCTGCCACTTTAGGTACCTGAATGATTCCCATTCCTTCTGTTTGTGGTTCCAACTTCAAAGTGCCTCCTAATGCAGGATACGAACGGCTGTCAATCCTCACTGATAATTTTTGGCGCTCTCCCAAACAAACTATAATAACCTTTAGTTTTTCTGCCTTTCAGATTGGTGTATAAAGCTTACTATCGTTAGGTTGTGACAATGTAGCGTATAATTGTTTCATGTCATAATTTAATCTGACCACTCGTTTCTTTTGTCCAGGGCGAAGGAAATTGTGTCCAAATATTAGCTTTCCAACCTTCATTTCGCATGTTTCAACGACATAGTTTCCTGATGTGGATGTCTTTAAAGAGCAGTCAGTAGCCGTTTTAAATGTAAAGAAAAAAAAACCCCCCTTACCTCACTTGTCAATAAAAATGTGTTTTGGCCAGGCAGTAAATCTTGGTTGGAGAGAGTAAACCGGATTTGCTCAGGGTCACTTCCTACAAGTTTTAATGTAATTGTATCATAGTGTATTTTCTATAGCGTTATCAATTAGTTGGCCGAGTGGTTCATAAAGAATCAAGAGTTTACTTTCGGCAAGTGGTTTTCTACACAAATTTCTACACTAGTGCTTTCGACTCTAGAGCCGTCGTCTATAATGGATATAACAGATACAGAGAATATGGGCTGGAAAGGTCTTTTAATCTCTTTATCCAACTTGGCCACATTTGTAATCATTTCATCTGTATAGTGTGTTGCATCCTCGTCTTTCAAAAACTTGGCGTTTTTTAACAAAGCCAGTAATGATTCTACATACTGATCCGTCTTTCCTAGCTTTTTCTGAGAGTCAGCGCACTTGATTAACAAACTGTTTTCAATTGAGCTCCAATCATGCTCGCCATATCTCCAAATCATAGACTCATAAATTCTCACTGCCTCTTCATATTTTCCTCGAATGCTAAAAAATCTAATTAGTTGTTGTGAGGACAGGTTGCTTGGTGATGTAACTTACTATTTTAAAGCAGCAATATCACCGTGAACATTGAGCGCGGATTTTGATCTAAAGCTTGCATCATAGCTTTTGATTGCTCGAGTCGAAAGCCCCATATATGTCTTATCAAAAGCATCTACAGATTCTATTGCTTCTAGAAGCTTTGTATTTGTAATGGGTTTTTTGGGCTCTTCGTTGGGAACTTCCTTGCCTTTATCGGAAAGATTCAAATAGATTGTGAAGGGTTCTGTTAAAGGAAGGTGCCCACACTTGACACCGATCTTATCAAGCTGTCTTCTCGCTGTTAACAGTAAGTCCGCTTTCACTGCATTATAGGGTACTAAAAGATCCGTGTTGTTCATAATCAGTTGAGTCGACAGGGTTTCACATTCATTCACTACATTCATGCAGGCAGAAAACACCCACGATTCCACAAAGTTCTCAGGTAGCATATCTTCATTTTCTCTAATAGAAGGTATAAAATTGGTGATAAAGAGCTGAGCACGTGCTGTGACTTCAATGACTCTTTGAAGTTTCAGCAGCATACGGCATTGTCTGGCAAACAAATAGCTCCTGAAATCAAATACAGAGATGATGTTTTTGTTGATCATGTCGCGATAGTTTTTGCGTTTAAAATCCAATATATTTCCACTATCGTCACCAGGATCTGTACCTCCAAAATGACCAAACCAGGCTAATGCTTTGTCTACAATGCTGTCAAGTAAGTCATATATGCAACCTTTTAAATTCAAAATCCATACCTCGTAGAACTTGAAAGAAGGACGCTTCAAGCTCATCATATTGAATTAATGCATCTTCATACAAGGTCATAATCTCAAAAGCCTGTGCCAGCCCTTCTTTAAGAATGAAAAATGTACAATAATTCCATCCAGGCATGTGTCGTTGCATATCCAAACGTCGGGTATCTTCTTGAATCTGAAGCACTTGCATATCAAAACTGGACAAAATGCATTCTTTCATCTTTTCCATAAACGCTGTCCATAATTCAGATTGAGGCCCTTCAGGGTCTTTTCGACGAATATAAGCACATCTAAACATAGACAATAGTTGATCTTCTCAGCAAATGATAGCTTCCCCAGTTGTAGAATTACCTGTCTTGTTTTGGAGGGTTAAAATCAGTTCTTATCTTGTCAAACACAGATGATTTAAGTCCTAAATAATTGTTGGTTCGTTTCGCTTCTGTTCCTGCAACATAGACAATTAACCATTCCTGATTCTTCTTTGCCTGAATGCTGTCAACCCAGGTTCTAATATTTTTTTTTACTCGTGTTTTGTAAACTTCGTTATCCTATATAAGCTAGAATAGTTAACAATTGTCGTATTGTTCATCATGTAATTTACATCGCAAGAGACAAAATAGAGGTTTAAATAAGTGGTTTGAGTCGTGACGAGTGATTGAGGTGTATGGTCTACGGTAAAGCGCTTCAAATCAACTTCAAGGATGGGGATGATGCATTCGGCACGTTGACTAGAAGGTTGCCACTTTAGATTTCGAAGTGGAAGTCGAGCAGACAGGTCATCTGCAATCAGAGCCCACACTTCATATTCATCACAATCTACGAAATAAGCCCGTTAAAGAGCGAATCAAAGAGATAATTGCACAGTAGTTACAGGTTACAGTTAACTTTTGCCCACTCATCTGATGTATATAGGGCTATACAAAAAAAAAAAAAAAGACCTGAAAAAAAAAAAAAAAAAAAAAAAAGGTTCGGTCCTGAAAATAAAAAAAAAAAGTGGTAATAGCTTAGGTTTATTGTAAGTATGTATTGTATGTGTACACACACATAAAGCACATGACATTGTTATTACAGTCACATCAACTAAGATATATATAAAGTGAGCTATCATCTTTGTATCGAAGAATATAGTCTCTCTCAATCAACGATTCGATTCTCTTATTAACAGTATTTGCCTATAAAGCACGGTTAGGGGAATGATTTGATTTTGATACACTGTTTTCAACTTGCCTCCAGAGGATAGTTGAGTACTGTAAACAGTTCATTCATGAGGTCGTTATGGTGCAATGTTTTCTTTGCCTTCATAATGCGCACAATAGCAGCCTCCAATTGATATTGCCTATTTTGTTGAACTTTCTTTTCTACATCCTTTTGATCGTCCGCTATTTGCTCACTTGAAGCAAGCGGAAGTTTGATTTTGTTGCTTTGCGACTCGAAATTGGAATTGAAAGAGAATCGATCTTGCTCTGTAGTAGTCACTTCACCACTCTCGTTTATAATTAATTTGTAGGGCTTTGATGATAATGAATTTAGCAATGATATCAGCTCCTTTGTTGCTATATCAAATAATGAGTTCGCCATGTCAGTCTTCCAATAAAAACAGCTATTATTGTACCTAAACCAGTAGAATTTTGAATTTCAGAAAATGATGCTGCTTCCCTTTCATTGAAGAATAACAAAATGATAGCTTGGGATAAATTACATGAGATTTCCTTTTGTCCGTCTGATAAGTTGATATTTAAAATGCATGAAGACAATGAATTCTGCCACAGCAATTTCCGTCCGTTAAATCTAGAGGCATAAAAATCTTCATAAAGTTTTTGGCTTGCTTTCATCTATTATGGTCATACAATTAAAAAAAAAAAAAAAATAGAGTAAGCTCTATGTTAGCAGTATATACCTGATCTGGAAGACACATTTCTGTGATAGGGTACGATGGCCAGGTAGCCTGAGCAATCACTCGTACATTGATATGCATACGCGACATGTCCTTTCGGTAATCCTTGAAGCCAACTTGTAGTTCATCCGATATACCCATATCATTAAACATGCTATCCAAATTTTTTGTGAATTCATAACCGCATTCAATTTGCAGCTTTTCCAGCACGTAGTTCTCCATATTTCTTGAAGCGCTTTTGTTCAATAGCAAACGTTTCGCCAAAAACCGCTTGTAATAGGTTTCAAATGCATCTTTGCTTTGAAGAAATCGAAACAAAACAAGTGCTCTATTTAATAACGCGTGATCGTTATCTTCGCGACGCTTCTAGAAAAAAAAAGAAAAATAATGAATTGTTTGCTTTTGAATTTACTAAAAGTAGTATTACTTTGTTGGATATCTTTAATTTGGAATCAAAGAATTTCGCAAGTAGCTCAGCAGGTTTGTTCCCTCTTGTGTTCATAAAGTGCTCACAACTGTCTTTCAAAGTATTGGCGAATAAGTTATTTTCTTGGAAAGATTCTTTGAGTACTCGGTCGAGCTTCTTTTTAAGCTTTAGGACAGAAGCTATCATAGTGCTATCGTTTTGAGGATTTTGAATAAGAGCTATACCTGTTGTCTATTTATTATGGATGTAAATGGGATTGTATTTCAAATGATGCCCAGAGGTTTCTATAGTTACCTTGGTATATTCACCGTAAGCTTGTCGAAGTAAGTCTATTTGAGATTCCTTTTCCTTTAAAAGGTCGTATATGATGCTTAGAGGTTCTGTTAACTGATTTTCCATCATTTCATTAAACCCGTTTTGGATGATAATATTTGCTTTTGAATAGATTAATTCATGTGTAATGCCTTTATCTAGCTTTTTTTTTGTTTGAATGTCTAAATAAGCGGAAATGCGCTCTTCTAACTCTTCTTCTCGGCGCTTGTTTGCATACAGGATGTATTCCGGTATAGACAATGAATGAACAAGGCGATAAGACTCGATTTTGTAATAGTCAAAAGTTACTTTCAAGAATCGAGGCTCAAAATATTTGGTATAATATGACAGTTCAAGCATCATGCTTAGTATGGATTTGAGCAGCTGGTAGTCAGATTTATTTCCATCTCTACCGTGTATGTAAGCTGTGAGTATACACATATAATACATTTCAGTTCTTTCTTACCTCTCCAACTGAATTAAGTCCAATATCTTACCTACGACATTATCACAAAACCCTTCGGTTTCTAGTATAATCTCGCTGAATATGTGTTTACCCACTTGACTACAACAAAACACTTGTCAAAATGTATTCATATTGATGTTATGAAGAGCTTACATTATTGAAGAAAATTTTGTTTTTGGTAAAACATACGAGCGATCTAACTCCATGAAGACGTTCTTTATAAGAACAAGTTGTGATCCAAATGTTTCCCAACTGTCTTTCAATCTCTGTAATAGGTTATAGTCTGACTCTGTAATGTATGACTTTAGGTATTGAACATGCTCTTGAATTTCTTTCACCAATGCTGAGTATAGGCTTTCTGCTTTACCAAAACGGCATAAACTCTCAACTATCTATGCAACGGGTTATGTTGATTCGAGCGATGGCATGTTTTATTGATGAGTGGTCTTACTCTCGCTGCTGTCACATACTTGATGTTTTTGTCTATACGATTAGAGAATATAGCTGTCAAGAGAGATTTCTGTATTTCCCAACTCTTGTTAAATTCACGTTCTGTCAAGCCTTTTGGACGCGGTGCTATCATACTGAAGATCAATTTCTTTAAAATTCACCTGTAATGTCTTTTTTTTTTTTTTTTTTTTTTTTTTTTTTTTAATTACGGTGTATGTTAGTGATTGTGATAGTGGGCATAAGTGCTTGTTTATGAAAACTGCCTAGGTGTGTGTTTAGCTTTTGGACATGAATTGGATCTGCTTTTGTTAAGCAATCAAAAGTTTCAGACGATTCCATAAACTCCATTTTTTTTTTTGCTGATACTAATTTTTCTATTTAGTTTTATGCATAGATATTTGCTGATGTAATATCTACCTTTGCTTCGTACCGAAGACATGTGGAAGAAACTTTAACATAAATAGCACGGAATTTCAAACTGAAAAAAAAAAAAAAAAGCCATTTGTCTATCTGTTTATCGTACAACATCGCAAGATTTGCAAAGTATAGTTTTGATGACCTGTGTTTCTTTTAACAGTTAAGGAGGTACTTTTGTTTGCTAAAATGACATATATAAGTAGATTTGAGCCAGCTTAGAGCTAATAATACTATTTCTCAATCACAGTAGTTTTTTTTGTTAAACAATATGCTGCTTCTTTTGTATAATTATTGAGACAATGAATCCTATTTCTGACTCATTTTTGACGTGTGGGATTAATGTACGCCAAGTGTTGTCCCTAACTAAAAAAAAAAAAAAAAAAGAAGTCAACTCTTTATTGTACTTACTGTATTTAACGAGACTGCTGAACTTGATGCAAAAACATTAACAAGTATCTACTAGATATGTATTTTGGTAACATTTCCAAGAGATACTACTTGGCTAGAGTTGAAAGAAGAGAAGCAGATGATAGGAAGAAGTTATGACTGTAGGTAGCCAAAAGAAAGCTCTGGATGTTAAAAGTGATTAAACTATTCTTACTTCTTCAGACTTTGCAGAGAAATAGCTAACTGTTATCCTCTTGCAATCTAACCACCCTCTTAACGGTCTATTTTTGGTATAAAGTGTCTGAAGCTATAAAAAAAAAAAAAAAAGGGCCTGGCCTTTAGTTCTACATATGTTATAATAACAGAGCTGCAGCTTTTAGTTTAAACCTAATGTAAACTCTTTATTAAATGAGGAACATGTTAGTTTCTGTGAATAACTAGGCTATTTCTTTACACAGAAGCTCTTTATTGTTCAAAGAGTATCACAAAGCTAATAATAGTTTTAGAGTGGCACCAATGATAACTATCAAAAGAAAAAAAAAAAAAAAAAAAAAAAAAAAAGCAAGCGCAATGTATTATAGTTTTTTAGTAGTGCCTTGTTGATTGATAAGAGACATAGTGTGTATAACTATGTCATTTGAAGGATTGTTTCAAGGCAAGGTGAATGACAGACACAAAAATGTCACTAATAATGTACAAATAATACTAACCTTACTAATATTTGCTTGACAGAAACAAGTATCACAGGTTAAAGCCAGTGATTAATTTCATTGTCATATGTAAATATTTACGTACTTTAAAGAAGACCCGATCCAGGACAAGTCATTTTTAGCTTTTTCTTTCATTAATGACATTCTAGAATATTTGAGTTCTAAGCCTTGTTTACACATGATTGTGATACATACATACAAGTGTTTGAGAAAAAAAAGCTACACACATAAAAGTACAGCACGGACAAAATTCACGTTCAAATTTTTTGTTTATGTCATAGGGCCGACAAACAAACAATACGTTTCGAAAAGTCTCATTTTACAAAAGGAACATGAATAATAGGGTGACAATCGATAAAGTATATAAGTCCACTTTCAGTGAAATGGTATATCTAGATCACTGTAGCTTATATAAGCGCTTGGACCAATTCTGGTGTAACAAGTTGATTGACATTCTTTGCAATAACGACGGGTTCCAAGTAGGTATATAGTTATACATTTTATTAAATAGTTTACAATTTTAGATTTCAATATAAAGCTTTCGTGTGTGATGTATATATGGTGAGCTCTTCATATAATTTTGTGTTATTTACATAGAGGGTTTTCAAGATCTTGAAATTTTCGCATACAATAGAAATAATAAACAAATGAGAGGAATTAGTGTACAGGGAGAGGAATGATTACAAAGGAAGGAGGTGGGTATAAAGAAAGAGGGGGGGGGTTAATATTTACACTATATATTTACTTTTTGGAGTGTTTTTTCGATTAGCATTTTACATTTTCTTTTATAAAAATCAGATTCAGGGCAATCTTCTACTTTTAAGCCATGATTGGTCCGTGCATTTACGTTACAATGAGGAATTGACGCGAGGAATTGAACAGTACTCCACAATTTAAGTGCTGCAGCGTAATGAAGGCAAGTCCAACCTAAAGAAAAGATATAAATACATGTGTTTAATAGGGAAACCAACAACATTAGTTATTTTTTTTTTTACCGTCATCATCAGCATGATTAATATCTACTTTGTCATATAAATAATCGAGTAAATGTTGATGTCCATACATAATAGCGATATGTAACAATGAACGGTTTTTTAAATCTCGAACAGAATTTAAATCGTATGGTATGCTGATGAGTTCTTGTTTATCTCCTCGACTACAAGCTTCCATCAGTATGATGTGAGGGTCAAACTGAACTTTCTTTGGTTTCTGTAACACAGCTACATTGTTTTGAGGGAAACAACTTGGTCTTTTAAAGTCCAAAGGTGAAGCTGGTGCAGGAGAAGGTAAAGGTGAAGTAGGTGGAGTCCAGCAAGGATGATCGAATGAAGAAAGAGAGGAAGTAGAAGTAGAAGTAGAAGATGAAAAAGAGAGAGGAGACATTAAAAGTCTGTCTTGAATAACAAGTTGATGTTCTTCTTGGTGAATAAAAGGTTTCAACATTTGTTTTTCTGTAGCTTTCTTCAATAATAACGAAGGCCGTTTAGTAATGGTTTTTTCTTTTTGTAATTGAGATTGCGTATCAGAGTTTGTTGCACAATCAATTGGTTTAAGCTGACGGTTGTTTTCGAGTATAGGGTCAGCGCCCAATTCAATCATAAGTCGTACAATTTTAGATAAACCCCAGAAAGCAGCTAAATGTAAAGCCGTATTTCCACCTTTACCCCATTGATGATTCAAAAATTGTTTGTTTTGAGCAGGAGTAGAATTTTGCTTTAATAGCTGTAAAATATAAAAAGCGATATGATCGTGTTTTTGTAATAAAGCCAACTCGAGCGCGTTAATATCAGTAGGAATGAATTTTCCAAATTTTTCGTATAACTTTTGATCAAATTGAATTGTATTTGCTTTTGAATAAACAAGTGGGTTATTAGATAAACGACAGGTTAAGATGACATTGACAATATGTGTTAGTTTAGCTTTATCACTACAAAATTTACGAAATTCTTCTTTTTGATTTGAATTAATAAGTATTTGCATATTTTTCCAAAGACGACCTGGAGAACAACAGTTTGCAGATGTGCACGGTTTTGCTGATGTATGTTGATTTTTAGGTGAAACCACCCTTGTATTCATCATTTCTCCTTTTTTTTTTTTATTTTTTTTTTACGCTTATAAAGAAAAGAAAATAATAATAATAAAAAAAAAAAAAAAAAAAAAATTACTTCTCTTTTACTTATAAACCACATGCTCAAACTATTTTCATTCCGTTTTCCGTTTTTTTCGTTGTACAGAATAAGTTATTGTCGTTTTGTCGGGAATTGACTCGCTATAAAATATTTATTAGTTATTTCATAACATGACAAAAATCATAATTATACTAACATACAAAACTGTAAAGCGCTTGTCAACTGTGTGATTATTGACGCACTTGGAGCTTATTTCTAGACATTTTGCTGTTTGGTGAAACATAAGGAGGGGGGAATGACCATATCTGGATCACCCGCCTCATAAGCCTAAAATACAAGATCCATTGCTGTCTGTGACCCGCCACGGCCCTCTTCTTATTGTATACAATTCTTTTAGAGTTGTTCTTCGTTCCTTGGTCATAAACTGCAGTACCCCCCAGCAGTTTTATTAAAATTTCAAGTCAAACTTTATTTTCTGAAAAGGTAAATGCTGGTGATGCGAAAGATGCATCTGTGCAGCATCTTGTCACTTTTTTTCTTATCACTGTGTAATCTTCTCATACTTTCCAACCTTAACTATTCGCATGAGTATTATTATATTCTCAGTCCTTACTAGAAGATTCCATATTTTACATATAGTAAACTTACAAGTTGACTATTTCATTATTAAATATATAGTATAGTATACACTTTTCCTGATTTCTAAGAATAATACCCTCTATTGTTTTACCACTGACCCCCTTTATGTATAACTACTAGTTCTCGGTGAAACGTAACAATATAGCATATATATATATATATATACTTGAGCCTCTCCTCTCTTAAGCCTCATTGATGCCCCACCCCCTCCTTTTTTTACTCTTCTAACTTCCGTTAACTCTAAATAATTTTAATTTTCTGAAACAGGGTCTCATCTAGTATATATATGTAGAGTATATATTTCGCCCTTAAGATTCTTCATACTTTAATCTTGGCTCATGTAAAGACGGAAATAACTACTAGAAGGTAAACATCATGTCTTATCGTACCTAATCTCCGTGTATATTTGTTGTATCATAGGTCTGTGCAAGTATATAGGCAGGTGAGGCTGAAGAAGACTGTGCCTCATATCGGGTGTCACTATTACTCTTCTTGTTAATGTGACTTTTAAAATTTGACACTTTTGATTTTTCGGCTCCTTTACCTTTTCATAATACAATGAACATAAAAGAAATAGAACCTCTATATGAGTTGAAGGGACATAAGTCTCCTGTTATTTCTTTAGCTTATTCAGAGAAATCAGCTATAGGTGATTATGTCCTTGCTTCTGGATCAGGTATGGCTTTACATTTTAAATTCACATTGAATACTCATTAGAGCATTAGAGGACAACACTTGTAGAATTTGGGATCTCAAAACAAGAAAAGTTATCAAAGGGATTCAAGGCTTGAATAGTCCTGTAAAAAAAAACAATAGAGGATGATACCATTAAGTTGAGTAACTCATGAGGAACTGTAGGTTACTAGCATAAATTTCGCAAAAAAGTCAAGTTTACCCTACTTATACTTGTCTTCAGGAACTCAAGTAAAAGCAACAACTTCATCAAATAATGCAGTTACTAAAATAATTCTTCTTTAAAGGTTTACACCTACGATATGAGAAACGAAGGTATTGTCTTGACTGAGCCCAGCCAGGTGTATGATTTTAGCAAAGATGAAATTAATTATGTAAGCTTGTTTGTGTCGATGCATATAACATACTCTGACTGTTATATTATCATAGATCGATGTCAGCGAGAACAATAAATATCTCGCAACCGCTGACGACGATGGAGCAGTGAATATTAGTAAGATATGCCGGGAGCTTTGACAATTTAATAGCATTGCTTACTTGCTTTATTATAGTCGATTTGTACTCTCACAAAATATATAAAAAGACTTCCAAACAGCACCAGAATGTAAAGTAGAAAGAAATAAGCCCGCTGAAACTCGATTTTTAATCACGAATGTGTAGATATGTATGTCTGTCAAATTTAGACCAAAAAAGTCCTGGGATGGTATTAGTTGAATATTGTTTATCTTTCTACGTGTCTTAATATCATTTCTGGTATAGTTTGGTCCGGAGGCATGGATAGCAAAGTATATGAATGGGATTTCTCTCGCGGATTACCAAGTAATATATATGATATGAGTAAATGTTTGTTTTGTTATGGCTGATTCACATAAATACTAATCCGTAACAATGTAGGTGCTAAAGAACCCTCAACAGCACAAATGTTCAATCCACCTTTTGTGTACGAAATATCCATTTCATCGAACGGTGAGTGGATTGCAGCAGGTCTAGGAGATACAACTGTTCAATTGTTATCACCTCCAAACAAAAAACAGAAGAAGTATAACTTGGAAGAAATAAAACTTGAAGATGGTCACAACTCAATGGTCAACTGTTTGTAAGTCTCTTTCCCATAACGAATATCTGAAAGTAGTAGCTAATTTGGATGTAGGCAATTCATTGATACAAAAGACAAAATACTAAAACTTGTTTCTGGGGGTATGAACTGTAGAATCACTGTATGGGACCCTTTAAAGAAAGATAAGGAAGAGCAAATTGTGAACATGTATAAATTAGACGAATCTATGGGAAAACTCAATACCTTAAAAGCGTTTGAATTTGACAGTAGCCTTCAAATTGCTGCAGCTGGTACAAGTAAGGCGAATGCAGGTGCATTAAACATTTATGAACTGCATTAAAAGATTTGCCGTCCTACAGTGGCTTATATGCTTTGTAAACACATTTGAGGTGATTTTTACTTTTTGCTCTTATTCAAACAATAAAATGATTATTCCTGTTCGTTGCTTCTCTTGCGGTAAAGTCATTGGTAATAAGTGGGATAACTATTTGTCATTATTGCAAGCTGAATATACCGAAGGGTAACTTTTATTCTTTCAATTGAAGCATCTTTTATATTTACATGTAATTTAATCATTAGCGAAGCTATGGACGCTCTTGGTCTTAAGCGTTACTGTTGTAGACGCATGGTTTTAACTCATGTTGATTTAATCGAAAAACTTTTACACTATAATCGTGAGTTTTTTTTTTTTTTTTTTTTTAAATTCACTTAGCGTTAACATAATCTTCCTTTAGCATTGGAACGTTCTAGAGACCGCGGACGTAATTAATTATAAACAGGATAACCCCATAACAGATTTTTACTTTCTATTTATCATACATTGACAACCAATCTTCTCATTTGAATACAAAGTTGCGAAATTTCTGCAGATAGTTCTCATATTAAACTCTTTTTTGTACACTTGGCAATCTTTGAAATGACAGTGATGTTTGAAAAGTGGAAATGTTTTTGTTTTATTTTATTTTTTTTCTATGGAGGAATTACATAAATTACATTTTTTCGTTCGTTTCAGAGTTAATAAATAATGAAGAGTACAGCATTGAATATATGGCAACAACGTATATGTTTAGCTTATTTAGGAGGACTGAAAACAAAAAAGTTAAAAAAGGAGGAGTCACTGTTTTAAAAGATTTACTTACTTGTAGACAATCTTTCTTGTCTTGAGAGGAGCCCACTTGAACTTCTTGAGGTAAACGGACAAAATAACCATACCGGTCATAATGACGGTAGCCTTCATACCCATCTTCTTACGATCATCGTGTTCAGGTTCAGCAGCCCAAGCAAGGAAAGTACAAACATCCTTAGCCATTTGAGAGGTAGTAGCGGGTGTACCATCTTCATATTCAACAACACCATCAAAGAGAACACGAGCCATAGCAATAGCACCACCAGGGAAGTAAGGGTTGTAATTCAAACCTTCACGGACTTCGACACCTCCGGGAGGATCTTGATAACCGGTAAGAAGAGCAAAGACATAATCCTATTTCCCCCAAAACAATCTCTCAATTAATCTTTCGTTTCTCTCGCTTTAGGTTTTTTTTTTTTTTTGTTTTTACCTCGCCACCGTGACGAGCCTTAGTGATCAAAGAAAGATCTGGGGGCAAAGCACCGGCATTACCAGCACGGGCAGCATCATCATTAGGATAAGGTCTGGGCATGTAATCAGAGGGCTGCAACAAAATGATTAATATTCTTTTCTGTCTGTTTCCCCTCTATAATAGCGGTTACCTTGCCGGGTCTCATAAACATTTCACCGTTCTCGTCAGGTCCATCCTGATATTCGAATTCTTCAGCCATGGCCTTGACTTCTTCTTCAGTATGGGAGACATCAATCAAGTTTCTCCAAGCAATACGATCAAGAGAGTGACAAGCAGAGCAAACTTCTCTGTAAACTTGGTAACCACGACGGATGCTAAAAACAACAGTGTTAGAGCATTTTAGTTAAAAACAACTAGGCTATCAAACTTACGCAGCATGATCAAAAGTGTCTAAAGGGCCATTGTGAGGCCAGGGGTAGTGAGGAGGGTGAAGGCCTTCATCAGCCATGTTGGCAGAAGCATCGACGTACATGTAAGTCAAAGCAGTGGCACCAACAATACCGGCAGTGACGGCGGTGACTTGCTTAGGATGCTAAAATTGCAAACTGTTAGTTTTTACAGTGGTTGTGTCGATAAGAAAGTTGCAATTACTGTAGTGACTGAAGGTTTGGTTGAGGCAAAACGAGCCTGATAATGAACTGTGAGATTTCGCAGTAGTTTTTTTTATTATTATTATTCAACAAGGATTCTTTACCTGTTGAGAAAATTGCTTAGCAGAGCGCTTTAAAGTTTGGGAGGCAAATCTAGAAAACATCCTTGAATACAAATAGTGAGTTGTTGACGTTCTAATGTAAGACTGTAAAAGAAAAAAAAAAAAAAAAAAAAAAAAAAGAAAATCAACTTTTCGGGGTCTGTAAACAATAGGACAACAACAATAGGACAGCCGGGCCAATCCCCAGGGTTGTGAAAAAAAAAAAAAAAAGGCGCACCCTCGAAATTGCAGTTATTCCCACTGCTCGTTTCAATGAAAAAGAAAACACATGTATAAATGCAAGTAGTTATTGAAAGATGATTTTATTGTTAACTCAAGTATTCAGCAAAATAAGCCAGATATATCCTATTTAACTTGTCAGTATTTTTAGGTTTTTAATAGTAAAATCATATAACTTACATCTTCATAGCTCTTCTTGCTCTCTTTTCTTTTGACATATATCATTCCTGATTTGATGATTGAATTCTGATACTTTCCACTCTCTGTCATGTCTATAGATAATGGCCAATACCTTTCTCCTTCCAACTCGATTGATTTGATTAGTTTATAATCAGGAACAACAGTCGGCGCTTCAATTCGCACTAGTCGTTTTTTTCGTTCTGAAGCCTTTGCTTGACTACCATCGTCATCATACAATTCTAGATACATCGGCACCCTGCAAGGTTTTTCATACTCTACATCGAAAGGCATCAACCATCTTGAATCAACTGCCAACACCCAGAAATGACGAAAAGCCTGCAAATGATATCGGTTATCTTCAATTGATATGGGATAAAACGGATAAAACGCGCATAGCAACCCGGCAATGGATTCATTACTAGTTGTTAGGGTGTATCCACCTAGCCCTATAAACAATAGACCTAAAGACATAGAAACAGCTATGTGGTTGCCATAACTCATATCAGTTGCAATGCGACTATTAAGTTGCTCCAATCGACTGAGCAGCTCTCGATTTCCAGTACCCGCCATCACCATAGCAGCAGCTGTACATATTACATCGACGCAAGTGCGTACAGTACACTTTGTAATACGTTGCTGAAAAGAGGTTTCTTGTACCAATTGTAGTTTCATAAAGAAGTCTAGGCGATTGAGTAATACTTGAAATGCACCTTTGTTCCTAGATCCTGCAAATCTTAACCCCATACTTAAACAAGCTCCACAAATAATGTTATACATATATTGTTTGATGACTTCATCATCAATCAGCACATCTTGGTGTTTTTTCTCAACAGATGGCTCGACATGATCAAAGCTACCATCTTGCTCGCTTTGTGTAATGAAATCGGGTAGCTGGCCATCTATCCATTCATCAGTAGGTTGTATTCGACTCCACATGATCAAGTTCTTGGCCACCACGCGAAGAAGCAAAAAATCGGGTCTAACGTAGTTAAGGTAAGGCCGGGTCTCAGGTATCTCGATAGCATCTGCAACTTTAGTGTTTTCTGTCTTCAAATACATCAAGGCTAATGCAACAATTGCTCCTGGGGAACTTACGTCCGCGTTAACATACCTATGTGAACCCTTTTCTTTTCCAAAACTATTTTCTGCTACAGATGCAGAAGAGCGACCTACCATCAAGTTGCAGAGTTTGTTGGTAAGTTTTTTATCAATAGTATCTAGTGCACGATCACCGGCGCCCAACGTAATAAAACCAAGCGAGAAACCAGCCGCCAGAGCATATCCTTCATAATTTTGTTCTAGCTCAGAAGGGTCACTCGATGCGTATTTGGTGATTCCTTCCAGCATACTAGCGCCTATCTGTCGATCGCAAGAGTTCATAAAATTTAACCCCATCGCCATTAAAGCAGCTGCTTGCATCAAATTTGAATGGTTAAACGAGGCAGAATTGGGAATTGATAGGTTTGGAATATACATAGATAGAACTTTAGCTATCTTGAGATCATTGGTTCCTCGATATGCTACGCCTGTTGCTAAAACAAAACCTATCAAAGCCAATTCACATGACTGCGACATGAATCGATAGTAGTCCGGTAGAGGAAGTCGTTTCAATACCCCATTCAGTCCTAAAGCTAGAAGCATGCCACCATGCTTAGGCTCAAGGTCTGGCGGATTGCAAAAATTAATCCATGAATCGTCGATTTGATTGCTAGGTGATATACGAAGACCTGCTGCAACACCATTATGGAATGAGGGCCAATTCAAAAGTTCATCCGGCAGTGAATTTTCGTCTAGATTGGCAATGGTACGAAGAGGTAATATCTTTGCTGAAGTATTAAGGGTTTCGACGGGCATGACTTTGGTAAAATCAGGAACATGAGTTCCAAATGCGTAAACAGCTCGGCCAACAGATAATGCATAAGTTCGTTGAAGCAGTAATTGAAGTTGATGCTGTTGTTCGGTGGCTATCTCCTCATCACTAAAAAATAGTGAGCCAAGCAATTTCATTCACGCGGATTTACACACTTACTTCTTTTCCGGGTTTTCAGGGATATATAGTTCCGAAATTTTTGTGGAGTCTAGCATAATTCTCACCTTTTCAATTACTCCTCCAAAGCCAAATCGTAGCCGTTCGGTTTCCATATTCAATACGTCTGTTTGGTATGTACATTTATTTACATGCGTCTTGGATGGTCCCCTCATAAGCTCGCTCATACTTTTTGGAACATCAGAATCCTACCGGAAACCTAGTTGATGAGATACACTATACAATTGTTTATTTAAAAAATGTTTACCTCTTGAAATGGAAGCATGAATGTATCTGTGTTAGGGTCGCATACAGTAACATTTCTCTGGAGTTGTTTGTATATATCATCTCTACCAATAACACTGTATGCTTCTTTTCTCCAATTTGTTTGTGGGTTTACCTTGAGTTCGTCCAAGATGGCAAGAATTGGAGCCGCAATATCCTCGTTTAGCATAACAATGTCTTGGCGCGTTATACGTTGGGCAATCATTCTTTCCAACAGTAAAGTCTTGTCGCAGGTATCATTGTTGATAGCGCTATAAAGTGACGATAACTTTTTTATATTCATTGCGTAGGTGTTTTGACAGAATGCTAAAGCTGGATCAAGCGTGTTTACGCTGAAATAGCTTAGAAGAACTTGGGGAGATGTGGTGCTTGGAGTCATTTGTCGCAAATAAACCTGAAGACTTGGTGGTTTTGTAATTGAAGTATACAAGTCGTTTTCAGCAAATTGTACTAAGTTTGACATAGTTAATGAACTGTTAAAATACCTTTTTTTTTTTCACTTACAGTTTGCAACAAATTTAGACTCGATTCCACAACTTTCATAATAGTCAATCCAGTCGCCATTACCAAGTATAACCAGAGACTGCATTAATAAATACCCCAGTAGTTTTGTGTGTATGATAGTGGTTTTCTTAATTCGATGGTCCTCAAACACAACGTGCAAACCCTTTATAATGCTTAAAAAATCTGTTATTTCAAACTTGACATCTGTGTCTGAATTTAGTATTTGAACGACCCATTTCATTGGCACACCCACTCTGTAAGCTTCATTCAGGAGATAGTTATCTTGATGAGATCCAGAAAAAGGAAGCCTCATCCCACTTTGGATATATTCTCTGTTTGCAGTCTCTATTTGAAGTGATTTGATCTGCTCTGATGTAAATTCAATATGTGAACCATTCTTCTTGTGAGTGTTGTGGAGATAGTAGTGTCGTGCACTTCGTTTCTTTAATCGTAAAAAGGAGAAAAACGTGATGAAAAAGGCTTCCCATTCTTCCATCCTTTCTCGTCTATCTAAGTAGGCTGGCCAAACCGCAGAAAAGTAAGATGAGGCAGCACAGTCAATGGCAGAAAAACAGTCTCTTACCAGCCGTGATTCTGGCCTTAAATTTATGCGAAAGCGAACCATGTCCCCGTTTTCGCAAAGAGCGGTACATTGATCGTATACAGGATCTATTAGTTTTATAATTGCATCTAATTTGAAATTGATGTTTCGTTTAGGCATAGATTTGTCGATAAACAACTGAAGTTGCCCTTGTGAATCAATATACAGCAAGTCCAAATAGGTGTCTCTTGTTGCATAAATCGCAATAGCAGATCGGGCTGCAATCGTTGAAATAATACCATCTTTCGAATTTCCACTATCTCTGCTCAGATCAATAACTTGAAGTCGTTCAAGTGTATAGTTCATAATACAAATAAGCTCTTTCCCACTCAAATCGTGTATTAGAAAAACATCAGAATTTGTACTTTTGAACTTTTTTAGTTTTGCTGATATTCTAATGTCTAAAGTTAGCAATACTCTCTATTTAAAACTGTATAGAATAGTTACTTTAAGGTGTGTTTTTCCCTCCATAATAATTCAAGCGAAATTTCACTTGTGTCTAATAGTTGATAGTACATTTCTCTTTCTAATTCGTTTTCGAATAGTATGTCTTCTGCTGTAAAATCATCTTGATTCTCCGTATGTTCAACCAAAGGCGAATCAGCTGATTGTGCATTTTCGGTACTGTTGGGATCGTTAGGTATCGGGTTGGGCATTGATTTGGAGTACTTTCGGTTATTGGCCATTGGTTCTTCTGCTTTTCTCTTAGTGGGTAAATATGAGTTTAATGTATTGTTATGAGCAGACGATAGAGATATGTTATTATTGCCTTTTCTGCGGCTGTATTTCCAAATGTAATGCTTATGTTCTTTTTTGTTAAGTGTGACAAGTATGAGTGGGCCGTTTATCTCTGTGGGTTTAGTTGTCGAAAATAACAGCTCCTGAGACGCCATCAAAGGGTTAGGAAATTCTGATGAAGTTCTGGTCATTATTTCTCCAATTTTTACTGGGCAGGGTATTTTATATGGGTGTGTAACTGTATATAAAGTTGCGGTTTCTGATTCTCGTCTGGCTCCTGCCAGTGAAGCAAGATTGATACCACTGTCCGCTCGATGCTTTCCTTTATTTGCTGTGCTTTTCTCAATAGCATATTTTCGACTAACAATCACACCTCTATCTAATGGCATAATTTGCCCTATTTCGAAAGGAATATGAGAAGTCAGCACAAGCCCGTTCTCGTAATGAACTTTTATAAAATTCTGGAAGACTATGCATAATGCACGCCGTTGTAGTTGGTCCGATTGGTCTTCTTCGTCTGTATAAAGTAGTCTTATGCCTTTTGTGATTGGTGGTTTCTCTTCATCGTCATATTCTTCTTTTGTCTCTCTTTCCACATCCTTCTCAGAGCTCTTGTATCCACCTGTATTGTCTAGATTGATATCCCCAAATTGCTTACTGGCTGAATCCATTTTTGAGCTTACTGGAAACCATGCAAACAAAACCTGTTGAATAGGCTGATCTTCCATACTATAGTCGAATGTCTTCATTACGCATCCTGCTCGACTCCACACAACAACGTTTCCTTGTACATATAACTCCTGCTCTAAATGAATTGCAGGGTTATCGATGCTGCCAGTTTGTATTGGGTATCTTTCATCAGATCGATCGCCTACATTGATCTTGAATGCTTCAGAAATGTCGAAGAGTCTATGGAATGTTGTCACGCGTGGAGTAGTGTCTAGTCGAGAAAAGTCAAGTGCTACGTTTTCGCGAGATCCTTGACCTAAATGTGGCCGTTGCTCTAAAAATCTTTTCCCAAATGGTTCGTATTTTCCACGATCTACAATCATCAAGCCAAAACGAAAATTAGAGAAACGAAAAATTATTATTGTTTTGGCGTTTATGTACAAGATTACTGTAACCTAAAACAAAGTCCATTACAAAATTTTATTGGACGAACACATAAAGATCACCTCGAACTTCCGGTCAACATGAGACTGCTCAAGGGGCAAATGTAATTAAATACAGCAATATTGCAGAAGCTTCCAGTATACTTTAGACATTCAACTATAGAGCTTGACAAAGGGGAATAACAAAGAGTGCCCTTTTCGTTGTCTGGGTATAGAGCCTTATTCACTGACAACTCTGTGTGCCGAAAAATTTGCATGAATTATTTTTTCAAGTACTGTAAAGTTAATAGCTTTATTTTGCAAACGATATGTTGTAGTAAGCCATACTGTGATGTGTCAAAAGAGTATATATATACAAAAGTCTTTGCGTAAACCACCAAATCTCATAGTCATTTTTGTACCTGTTTTAAAGGACAACATTTGGCCTAGACTTAAAAATTTCAAATGACTTTTTCTGGGAGGAATAGCAGTTAGTATAGAGAATTTTTCTATACATAAATAAAAAGGAAACAGTGAGATTTAGAAGTCCCATCTATATTATAAGCTACTAAAAGTCTCTTTGGTCTTTTGGGGCACTTATAAGCTAAAAAAAAAAAAAAAAAAAAAAAAGAATAACAACATGTACACTTCAGGGGAATGGAGAAATTTGGTATATCTATACAGCACTTTATAAAACATATAAATTAGCTACAAAGCGAGCGCAAAGCTTTTTTTTTTTTTTGCAGTACAGCTGTGCATCATACGTATTATCCTTCACTTATATCATAGACGATCTATCACTTCTTGCTGGGGCAGCATTACCATCATGTTTAACATTTTCTTGCAGTGACGGAAGATTTGTGTTGGACCGCCTTTCGCCAACCCAACGTGAGTATGTCGTCACGTTTTGAAAAGTAGAAGCTGAAAGAAGCCTTTAGTGATGGTAGTGGCGTAATAGTCTTATGGCACAATGGATTTCGTTTATATACCAGTAACAGAAGCATTATTTTAACCACACATACGGCTAAATTTGTTGATTTTTTTGGTAATTGGAAGGGTCCGCTATTGTTATTATATACTATATCTGTATACAACGCACTTGATATTCAACAAGGCAAATATTTACCTTTGCTGTTTATGGTTGTAAAGGGACAGCAGGTTTTTTTTTTTTCTTTGGTAAATTCTAAAGTCTGATGAACTCCTCCCTCTTTTTTCTTTACAATTTTCGATACTAATTATTCTATTCTTCTTAACAATTTTATCGGTGTGGCTATGTTTTGGCCTTTACCCTTTTAATTAAACGTTTATTGGTTTGTTGGATCAAATCAGTTGAGTTTGAATTATAGAAAAGGAGTCAAAAGGCCTGACAATGGGAGAAGACCTCTCTGTAGGTTCTAAGAATTCTTCAATTATATCTGGGCAAGCACAGACATAAAATAAACATAACGAGAGCTACACGTGCTGGGGATTGAGTGATGTCTCGTGTCTTTCTTTTTTTTACTTATAGTGAACCCTTTGTTTGTTGTCTATTTCAACGCAACAAGGTAAACAAAGAAGCTATGTATCTTGTAAATTGAAATACATCACCAGTTTAACTAGTGCCAAATCATAAATGTCATAGCTAATTTTTCAGGCGAAACATGTTTATCTCGTCTACACCTTTTTTTTTTTTTTTTTTTCAGAATTTTAGGTTTTCCATATTTTCGGAATTCATAGACACTTCATGGACAAACATAAAAATTGTGATTGGATACCATACCTATTTTCTACTTATTGTACACTATATCAAAAAAAGAAAAAAAACCATATATAAATAATAACCTACAAGTCTTCTAGGATCTACAAAAAAAGTATTCTCTTTATCATTCTTCACTTTTCATAAAAAAATCATATATAGAATGCAGATTGGTGATTATACTTGGATATTTGCTGTCGGCATGGTCGTTGCCTTTTTTGATGCATTTGGTATTGGTGCCAACGACGTCTCTAATGCATTTGCGACCTCTGTCTCTTCCGGGTCACTCACATTAGTCCAAGCATGTATTGCTGCTTGTTTCACTGAATTCTTGGGGGCTGTCTTGCTTGGTGCTCAAACTTCTGAAACTATCAGAGGAGGCATTTTATCTGTCAGTTACTATGTCCAACAACCTGAAATGCTCATGCTGGCTATGTTGTGTGCCCTTGTTGGTTCTGCAACTTGGGTTCTCACTGCAACACGATTCGGGTGGCCTGTCAGTTCAACTCACTCCACTGTTGGCTCTGTTATTGGTGTCGGTATTGCGGCTTTCGGTGTTGACTCAATCTATTGGGGTTGGGGCGGCGTTGCTCAGATCTTTGCCTCTTGGTTTATCTCTCCTCTCTGTGCTGGTCTTGTTTCTGCTGCTATATACATGATCACCAAATACGCCATTTTACGTCGTGCCAACAGTTTTGATTGGGGTATCCGCTTAGTGCCTGTCTACTTTTTCTTCACTGCTGCAATCGAAGCTTTCTACATTATTTACAAGGCACCTGGTGGTGGTTCTAAAGAATTGCACATTGGTGCAATTGTGGGTATCTCTTTTGGTGTAGCTACTGCTTGTGCTCTCTTCTGTCAATTCTTCTTTTGTCCGTGGGTCGTGCGTCGTATTCGAGGCAGAGAAAATCTCAAACTCTACCACATGTTTGTTATTCCTTGGGTCAAGAAACAGCCAACAGTTGATGAAATTGATATAGAACAGCATGCTAGCGATCGACCTTGCAGCTCTACTGATACCACCTCGCTCAGTGAAATCGTGACAGACGATACTCACAATAATGAAAAGACAACAAAATTCGGTTCTAAAGGAGAAGTTGAAGAAATTGAAGATAAAAGCAGTCAAGAAAAGCCTAATACCAACAAAGTCAGAGCATTTTTTATTTACTTGAAAGACCAATTTCTCAAGCATGCATTACACGGTATCCGTCAAGATGTGCGCAACCTGAATAACGAAAAGCTCAAAGACGTTCACGCCAGTGCTGAGATCTTTGAAGATGAAGCGGAAAACCTCTTTTCATTTTTACAAGTAGTTACTGCTCTGATGGCCTCTTTTGCTCATGGTTCCAATGATGTCTCAAATACTGTAGGTCCCATTTCGTCTATTTATGAAGTATGGAAGTCGGCAGAGGTGAACGAAGAGGGCAGCGTGCCTATTCCCGTTTGGATTCTTGTCTATGGTGGTGTGGGTATTGACTTTGGTCTCATGTTGATGGGCTACCGTGTGATGCGTGTTATGGGCAACAACATTACGTTTTTTACACCTTCTCGTGGATTCTGTGCTGAGTTGGCGGCTGCATTAACGGTGCTCACATGCTCCAAATTAGGTCTTCCTGTATCCACTACACATTGTATTACGGGTGCTTCTGCTGCAATCGGGCTATGTAATAAGCAAGGTTATAAAGCTGTCAACTGGAAAATGCTTTCTTGGGCTTTTTGTTCTTGGATGTTCACTTTACCTTGCGCTGGTCTCGTCTCTGGTCTTCTGTTTGCTATCTGCGCTAATGCGCCCAAATTTATTTAAGTCTTTTTTATAAAGTTATTTTAGAAATAATCAGCTTTTATTGTAAATAAAGTATATGTAATATATTTGATCTTTGCTTAAAATCTTCTGTACAAAATATTGATAACAAAGGCAGCGATACCCGTAGCTGTTCTAACAGTTTGAAGTTTGTTCCATTTTGTAACAAGTGTATTTACTTTTTGTATATCAAGAGGTTTATCTTCCAATGTAAAAAGTTTGTTATTGACAGGTGCCATAAACAAGAGAGTAAATGGAAAACTGAAAAATGATAATACAGTCGTATATACAAATGTTTTATCCTTTGTTCTGTAGTAGCATATACCGTTGGCTACAGTGCTTACCGCGATACTTATCATAGCAAGGACTTTTGTATTATTGTAAGTCTTGTAGAACACGGGTAAAGGGTCCTTGGTAGCTCTGATAGCAGGAACATTAACAAAATTCATACATAAACCAATACCAGCAAACACACCATTAGCAAATAAGCCGATTGATCGAGGATAGTAAATTGAAGTGTATAAAGTTGACATGTTTTATGTTTCTGAAAGAGAAAAAAAAAACATGCAGGCTTCATGCAAAATTTATATCTTTTTTTGAAACACGGATGCTGGTTAGAAATTTATCCGTTCCGTTCTATGCGCGTTATTTTTTGAGTCAAAATCTCTATTGAGGATGAAAATAGTGTATAATAATATATGCATTCTATCCGGTAGTTTTTCATAAAGATCCGTTATTGTATGTTCTTTTGGATTCAATACACTCTTATTCTTCATATATAATATCTTCAGGATGAGCTTATATGATGTTAATGTTTCTTGCTTAGTGGTCTATAGAAAAGAGCCAGTTATAATTTAACAGTTTTTTTAAGTTCCGTAAATCATCACAATAAGAAGCAATCTTATTTAGAAGCATAATAGTGATTTTCCGCCAAAAGAGGACTTTATATTTTGACATTTCGTTTGCCAAGTTGCGAACTTTTGTTCCATTAAGCACTATGCTTGAGATGATTTCTTGCATACAAACAAAAGAATCTGAGAACAGGGAACACCTATAAGCTTGTTTGGTAAGCAATTAAAAAAAGACTGATAGATTATCAAAGTAGTTAAACCAGAGTATTTACCAAAGAAAGTAAAGCGATTCACGTGTTTATGGTATACCAGTTGCTTAGAATTCCTATATAACTTTACTGCCAAGTTTGTGAGATGTGTAGACTTTTGACAAGAGCAGCGTTAGACAAAGTGGCGCTTTCTACTATATATTGTAATTGGATTTCATGCATTGTATTCATTGTTTAATGTATCTACTCAAGACTAGAGTACTTTGTAAGCAATATTTCGTTAAAAGAAGATCACTGGGTATACGTGCATTCATTTTATGTCAAGGCTCCTTTATTGACGCGTTGGCTTAATAGTGACACATGAAAAACAAGCCTTTCTTGTACTACATGCTATATTAAAATTTGAGATCCTGGGAGAATCAAGTGCTGGAAAAGGTAATAAATGCAAACATTGATAATAACCTTTAATAGCATTAAAAGGTAAAAACACGGGAAAAAGTGTACATAATAGGGTCGTCCGTTTTGCTAAGGATCATGAGAGGAATTGGTACAACCTTTGAATGAAATGTGATAACGTGCCAAGTCACTTTAAGGTGAGTGTAGTATATGATTTGATAATAGCCAGTGGTATGTGACTCGTGGCGGAAGTATATCATACATGATATATATCGAAACTGTACACAATAACAAGTAATAAATGCACGTGGTACAATATGGCTATTCTCTCTTTCTCTCCCTTTATTATATTTTTTTTTTTTAAAAAAAAAAAAAAAAAAAAAAAAAAAAATGTATCAAGTTGAAGAAGATAATGTGATGATAAAAGGAATACCTTTATTACCTTTTACAAATCAAGTTGGAGGACATACATCATTTTTTCGCTTTTCCAAACGAGCTATTTGTAAACCAGCAAATGAAAGAAAAGAGCAAGAATTTTACATGTATTTAGAACGAACTCACCCAGAACTGTTGCCCTTTTTATCCAACTATTTAGGGTTATTGAACGTCACTTACTACCCTCAACAGTTTTCATTACCAGAAGTGATTTTTGAAGATAATAAACAACTACTCTATTGGCAACAACAACAACAACAACAACAGCAACAAGACAATAGTGATATATTAAATCAAGACTTTCAACAGTGGTCCCCTAACCCTGACGATTATCAACGGCGATTTGAAACATTCCGAAAAGCTGTGTTTAATGAGATATTGAATCCTGGTGCTTTAAAGGAGCGTATTCGAATTGTGAATGCTTGGGAAAAGGAGAATAATTATGGTTCACAACAACAAGATACAAACATTGCAAGGTGGCAACCTAGAAAGATACCCAACAATCCTTGGAGTCAGCAAGTGTATGAAAGAGATAGACAGAAATTTCAACAATTAGATAACGTATTGAAGCAGTTCATATTATTAGAAGATTTAACAGAAGGCATTGAATATCCCTGTGTATTAGATTTAAAGATGGGTACAAGGCAATACAGTGTTGTATCCACAGAATTAAAGAAAGCGAGTCAAACTAGAAAGTGTAATGAATCTACTAGTCACTTGCTAGGTGTAAGAATCTGTGGTATGCAGGTATATAGTAAATCTACATATATGATACCATAACCTATGTATACATACTAAATGATATATGTATATATATACATTAGATTTACAATCAGGAAAATGGTGAATTTATTTTCTATGATAAATATATGGGAAGAAGATTGAATGTAGAAGAATTTGAAGAGCATTTATTTCTTTTTTTAAACAATCGAATAGACTTTATACCTATTTTATTGCACAAGTTAAAGAGGTTAAGGCGTATCATAAAATCACTAAAAGGATATCGATTTTATGGCTCTTCTTTATTGATTATATATGACGGTAATAATAATAAGAAGAGGTATATTGATGTGCGCATGATTGATTTTGAAAAATCAGTTTCGCCTAAAGAAGATATGTCACTGTTTAAATATCCACCTATTCATATCAATGAGCCTGATCCAGGTTATCTTTTGGGTTTAAACACTTTAATAGACTGCTTTAATAAATTTTATACACATGCATCATCCTAATAACAACTTGTTTCAAACCAACACTCTATTAGTGGATTTAATAAACTTCCAATTTCATGTGTTGATATCTATTATAGTATAATTGGTTTTTAGCTATGCATACACATCCTATTGTTGTCTTCACTTACAGGCTCTCTATGACTAATTGATTTTTCAAGTAATTTCATATGCTTTAATATCATAGAATCACTTAAATGAGATGACACAAGAATGACTAAACACAGATCATTTTTGTACAGTTGACCAGTATCTAATACAAGATCATACATGTCTTTCCACACAATCAACTTGATGCCATCTAATCCAACTATAACAAATGGTATATCTTCTTGATCATTTTCTTCTTCTTCCTCTTCTTCTTCTTGTTCTTCAGCAAGAGAAAATGGCAAGTCATTAACAACTGTAACTAAAGACTGCAGTACACCTACAAACATAGGTAAACGTTCTACTAATAAAGTTGATTCTGGAGACAAGTATTGAATAATATCAGATTCAGGAGCATATTCGTTTAAAAGTGCACTTTTTGAATAAAGGCAAAAAGACGGTAATGGAAATAAACTGTTACTGCAAGTACTATTATTGGAATCACTTCTTGTCATTGTTGAGGATTTCGGTTTAATGTCAGAATCTTGATCACTTTCAGTCTGTGTTGAAATAGTAGATTGTGAATGTAGGGAATGCATAGAAGGTATAAAAGAACAAGAAGCTGCTTTATGATGGTGATGACTTGTCATGTTTAAAGAAAAAAAAAAAAAAAGAAAGTAATTTAAAGATAGATAACGTCATTTAAAACAAATATTTGTGTTATGCAGAGAAATGTCAAATTATTGCTTTATTATTTTTCAAATAATTTTGTTTAATTCTATCGGCAGAAGTTGTTGCTTTTGGGGTTATAGTATGATTGGTATTATGATAGTTGAATATTGAGTCGAATTCATTCATAAACAAGCTGAATAAAACACTTGGTATCGATAAAGTAGGGGAAAATACAATACCCATATTTCTTACAGTCATTTTATTATGCTTAGACTCTTGAGTGACACGAATAAAATGACTGCAAAGAAAATAAAGTAATTGATAATTATATAATGGTATCTTGTGAATAATCTCGCTAATCTCTGAGATTTTGTCATGTAGATCATCTTCCTCATCTATATTCAAATACTCTAAGTATATAAAAATACAAAAGATAAATAGTCAGTTGTACCTGTTGAGAGATCAAGTATTTGATCTAATGCTTCATTAGTTAAAATGTTTTCTGGTAGTTCTCTTAACCACAATTTTAATAAGCCGGTGACAATATGCGTATCCAAATCTTTCTTCAATAACAAGTTAATGTCACCCAACTCGCAGAATTGTGCTTTTAATTGGTTCATTTCTGTTAGATTACCACTAACACGGTAAATGCCTTCTTCTGTCATTCTTTCTTCAATAAAGAGTATACAACGGTAAACTATAATAGGTAGTTCAAATCCTTCTTTTGATGTAATACAAGCTGTTTGAATTACTTTATCAATTGAACAACCAAACATACTTGTACTATTGATAATAGTAGTGGAACTATGACAACTGTCACTTCTACTACTACTGCTGCTGCTAATTGTAGGGTTATTATTTTCATCATTCCTATTTGAATGTCTGCGTAAAGACCAAAATGCTTTTGACTTCTTCTTTTTGTGTGTAGTTGCTATGGTATTTAGATTGGGCAATGAATGATGGCTACTATTAGGTGTAACATGGTTACGTTTCTTAGCAACATAATGCATTATTGCCTGAATCCATTTTTCTTTTTCCTTATCTGATTTTGCACTGAGAATGATGGTTGGTGTTTGCTCATTTAAAATGATAAATGCAAATCGAATAGAAGCGTCATTTTGATTGGCTGTTTGTCTACCAATTTGAGTTTCAGGCACCAGAGAAATCGACTGCAACACACATTGCCCTTCATGTCTCTATTCATTACCTTCTTGAGTGACATTGCCTTGTTGTGAATAAAATGACTTACATAATAGTAGAGTAACTCATTCTCAGTTAATATGAAATAATACTTTTTCCAGCCATCCTTTTCTCTTTTATACAAATAGCCTTCCTTCTTTTTCTTCGGTGTAATGAATGAATACAGCCAATTATCTTCCATTTTGGAAGAAAGTAAACAATCTTCCATTTGTTGTATTAATAAAGTTTTATCAGGAAGAGGTATTGGAAAGTCAGAGTAAAACTTTTCAATAGACCATAATTCTTGTCCAAGCGTTTGATGAATAACAGACAATACACACGTAGACCTTTTTACTGACTTGACTTTAATTGTGATTCTATTATCTTCATCATCTTGTTTAATGTCAACATTAGCAGGTTTCTTGTTAAATCGAAAGGGTGATCTTGGAGGAGGGGTTGGTATTGTTGCTGCAGTATTCAACTTTTTCAATAAATTATCTCTTTCCAATGTCATATCATTTAAAGCCTTTCTAAGTTCTGCAATAATGCTTGATTGATTTTCAATAATTTGCCACAACTCATCTTCTTTGATATCTTGTTTAGGCATAGGTGTGTTACAGCAGAAAAGAGAAAAAAGAAAAGAAAAAAAAATTTTTTTTTAATTATATTTATATTAAAGTAGTCCATAGTGTTTCTTTTGTTTTCACAATCGATGTTCCTTTGATACGTATAACTACTTGCTTTATTTATAGTAAGTATATAATTATGCTAGCTCCAATAAAATTACTTGCCCTTAATTAAAAAAAGATACCCACTATGCATACATACAACGACCATTAATTTCTTTGAATCAATAGAAAGACGCGATTTGCCTCTTTTACCAATTTATCCATTAGAATGCTACTTTAGAGCTTTGAAAAGCACAGTGATATTCTCAGTAACATGACATCTATTCATATGCATATATAGCTAGATGTTGTATACAGGGATATCATAGCGTGTAGTCTTTTTTTACTCTCTTTTTTATATTATTCAATGGGGTTTATTATTATTAATGTCTATACAGCATTTGGACAAAGAATATCACTATATAAAAGAAAAAAGTTAATGCTATAAATAAAGTGTATCGTGTAGTGCTTACCAAAGTTGTAACCATTCTTCATCACGGGTATTTAGTCCGAGGTAATTTCGGAGTTCAAGGAAAATCCAAACTTTTATCCAATGGCCTCCTCTTAACTGAGGATCTTTCATTTCTTCCAGTGCAGCTTTACCTCCTTCTTTAATACTATAGTCTCTCAAAACAGGCAATGCGCTCTTCAATAGGTCCAAATCAGGATTTAATTGTCTACCTATGCCTTCCAGTAACATGATACTAACAACAACATTGATAAAATCACCTTCCATCTTTACATGGTGTGCTCGCACCATATTCATAACTTCACTTAAAAGATTACCAATGCGTACAGCACCCAAATGAAATGTATTTTGCTTCAAACCAAGGATCAAGTTTTGCATACGCAGAGCAAATACATCTGGTTGTATCACGGCTTCGGGAGATCGACAGCGTTCCACCATCAATTCACCTGCTCGGTATCCATCAAATTGGGCTATTGCTTGAAACAAGTCTAAAAAGTTGCGACGATTAACTTCATTTAATTCATTGACAAGCCCTGTATCAATAAACACCAACTTGGGTGAATATCCCTCTTCATCCAACTTTTGCAGCTCTCTTTGCAATGCTTCGGGGTCATCTTTTACTGCCAATACACGATTCACAGCAGCCTCACCATCGTCCACGACCTCTCTTCCTAATAATTTAGACCAAGCTACACGAAGAGGATGGTAGGCTGACCTTTTATAAAATTCGACCATAATGTTGCCTGGATGCAAATCTGCATGAATAAAGTTATAGAAAATCAGCATATGCTATACAATAAAAAGATGAGTAAAAAAAAAAAGTCCTCTTTTCATTATTCTCTTTGTTTACCAAAAACGCATTTAAGCCAATATTGGCAATTTTATGTTCGTAAATGGGTTCTTCATCGTGGTTTCTAGTATAGGATGCTTGTTTCAAGAACACTTCCAAAGGTATTCCCCTTTCATATTGTTCTAATAACATATCTCTGGTTGTAAATGACTCCAATGACTTTGGAAACTTGACATCTTGAGAATCTTCAAAGTATTCATTGAATCGACGCAAATTCAATGCTTCTCCTCTCAAATCCAACTGTTCTTTCATCATTTCGCCAAACACCCTAACTTCGTCTGGAAGTGACAACCATTGCATGGTCGGTATCCATGAAAGCACGGTTGCTACGCAGTTCATAATTGTCAAATCACGTTGTACAATTTTACGTGCTTTTGGATGCAGCACTTTAATTGCCACTGCTGTATGTAACGCAATCGAATTGCCGTCATGATCTAACGTCTGCACCGAATCTGAGGTAATTACATTGTTATTTTTCAGTGCTAATTGTTCATTCGGATGGTTCAATAAAATATCAGGCTTTAATCGAGCTTTGTACACTTGCGCAATGGCACCTACACCCAAGGGTTCAGGATCCAATTCGTTAAAAAGCTGATCGAGTGGTCTTCCAAACGCTTCTTCTATGACTCTCTTTGTATAGCTAAATGGGTGAGGATCGACATTGGAATGAAGTTTGGATAATCGGGAACAAAGTGCCAAAGGAAATAAGTCAGTACGAGATGCAATCCACTGTGCCAACTTTTTTAAGAAAAGTTAGTCAACACAGTTGTGTACTAATTCATTGTTTTTCTTACCTTGATAAAGGTGGGGCCTGCACGCTCCATTTGTTTAGCAATAAAATCAAACCACCACAGTGTACCATAGGTTTGCGCTTCTTTATGATTTTTCTCACCGAAAAAGACCACTGGAACCGTAACAACAACCGGGATAAATAGGATTAAAATATGCGTTAATCGTCGAAGTGTCAGGATGGGCTCAAGAACCCAAACATCAAGGAATTGAGCGATGCGTTTACATAAACGAACAAGAGAATATTTAGACTCATAATGTAGTTGGACTTGTTCGATTTCAGAAGGTGTTGCAGGTGATTCTAATGAACCAATACGAAATGCTTTATCATTGGATTTAAAATGTAGTGGAAATGTCGCTAGTTGTGTACTGCCAATAACAAAAGAAGGCTTTGCAGACCTTCTTAGTGTTCTAAATATTAGAGTTGGACTAGGTGGAGGCTTTAGACATGACCTCACTAATAAGATCCTTTGTATTGGAATTCTATACATTAGAGAGAATAGTAAAAAAAAAAAAAAAAAAAAGAGGAAAAATTATTACATTTTATTACACATATACTACATCATCATTATTTTACTTTATTGCTGTTGATACATTTTTAGAGTGCTTTCAAGGTCTTCAATTCGTTGATGAGATAATCGAACCTCTTCTTGCAACTTACGGATATGTTCTACAGACTTTTTTAATATGATACCCTTATTTGGTCTATCCAGTAATGATTCCGGTAATAAGTCGCAAAGCTCTTGAATCTTTTCATTGATGTGATCCCTGCGTCTTCTTTCCACTATCATACATACAATCAATGATATGTCCATATTGTAAATATTGATACATACCAGCATTATGCGACTCTCTTCTTCTTCGCTTCTTTTCCAATGCTTTTTGCATACTATGCATAATGATAAGTAAATGACAAAAATGCGCAAGTAAATTTACTGTTTACTTTATTTGTACGTTTTGATCATCCTCAAAGCTCCTCACCATGCTTGAGTTGCCTGATAATGATGAAAAATAGTCATATCCTGCAGGCGCGGACATAGCCAAACCATGGCTAGTAGTGTTATTAAAAAGAGGATAAACGTCATTTTCTGAACGCCGATGTTGAATTTCCAGAGGGTTCTGCTATTCATGATTAATGCACTTAAGTATTTTATGACTAAGGATAGTTACACCTTACCATTGTTGGTGGCCTGTCATAAATTGACTGGTACTCCATTGAATCAGGTGTTGGCTGCGAAAATGTATCAGAGAAATCAAAGCTGTTTCTTTGCCTTGGTGAATCCTCCCATGGTGCTGGAATATCAGTAAGTGGGTGGACATGTGTAAACATAGTGGCAAGCTTTTCTTGTTGTTGTTGTTGCGAAAACATATTTTTATTAAAAAAAAAAAAAAAAAAAAAAAAAAAAAAAAAAAAAAAAAAAAAAGAATACGAATTCCCTTTTTATGGAATTCACACTGCATAATTTTTTCTCACAACAGTAACCAGAAACCTTTCATTTAATTGGTTTTTTTTGGATTTGTTGAACTCTCATATTAGAATAAGCTCTCTTTTTGGCGATCTAGATATAAAAAGTTTGTTTCATTCTGTCAAATAAGGCAATCAAGAGTTGCTTAGCCAACAACCAAAGGATCGATGATGCAAACATACAGCTTTCCTACTATGAAATCTGCCTAACATATATTGTTGTCGATAAATAAAAAGTTTAATTGTATATATCCTTATTATCAGCTATGTAATTGGTATCCTTGGAGATATTTAATATACACAATAATTTGGTTGATAGGCAAACTATTGTCGATTAAATAATGGCGTCATTGAAAAGCAAAATTTATATTAGACTATTTATTGACATCTACCACCACAGCCTGAGATAGAGTGACGAATCGTTTTCTTTGTATATAGGAGCAAAACTTGATCAATAAGAGAAAAGATAGTAAATATAAGCGCAGCATTTGTAGCTGATTGAATCATCTTTAAGGTCGTAAAACTTCCAAGATTCATATTGACTGCAAAAAAAGAATTCTTCATTATTATTCTTGAATTTAAGTCGAGGAGACATGCTCAAGTTAATGGGTGTACAGACAAAGGACAGGAAGTATATAATATTAGAGAGGATACCGAAATGGAAGTGGCGTAAATTAGCAAGCTGGGTTGCATGAAATTCAATAAAAATGCCATAACTCTTGCAAAGACCCCATATTAACAAAAGAAGCCAATGCCATAAAAATAGCTTTGATGGCTACACTCTTTAGCCATTATCCTCAATACAACAAAAGACAGCGCGGCATTTCAATTACTCTCAATTGGTATTGCACAAAACTCTAGCAAATCTAACATGTAACTTCATTGCACAGAAACTTTATTCCAGTCTATTTATCTCTGACTTTTCTATAAAAACTATCATACGTACATGCAAGTTATCTCTCTTTGTTGATCTGTCCCACATTCAAAAGTACTTTCATAGTGACAATAAAAAATTATTTTAGACCCCCTCTCAGTTCCAATTTTCCTTTTTTTTTTTTTTTGAAAGTATACTTTCATCAAACAAAGATGCCAGCGTTTCCAATACTATCGGTATCAAGAAAACCGATTCTATTATTCATATTTGCTTTTGTGTTTATATGTTTATACCAAATTGCGAGTCATCCACAAGTCAGTAAGAATTTGCAATCTGCTGCTTACTATACAGGTTATGATGAAAGAGCTTGTCTCCCCCAACGATTCTTAGAAAAGCAACCACCTACTAAAAAAGCAAAAGCCGCTATGGTCATTCTTGTTAGAAACAAGTAAAAAAAAAAAAAAAAAAAAAAAAAAAAAAAAAAAAAAAAAAAAAAAAAAAAAAT
>JNEK01001402.1:0-23796 GCA_000697295.1 Mucor indicus B7402 | reverse complement strand
TTTACTCGACTACATAGCTTTTCTTGTCTTGATATGCACAACCGTCTCCAGATGCCAAAGTCCATTAACGATCCCTTGTCCTTCCTTTTGAATCGCCTACCACCAACACTCATCACTAAAAAGGCAAGAAACTCTATTGATGCTTGGCTTATTCGTTGGCCGTCTATATGTGCCATCTTACTTGAAATGGACTACTTAGCCCATTCTCAGTTGCCCGAAGCTTCCGATCAACTCGGAGTCCCTTTTGTCAATCATCTTCTCCGCATCAAACGAAACTTTTCAGATAGCTAGTATCATCTCTTTTGACGTCTCCCTTGTACGTTTTCCCTTTAATCCCAAAAGGGTTTTTTTTCTTCTCTTCGCACCGCGATCTGACCAGGGCAATACAGCAAAATAAATGCTACGTGCTCATTGGTCATTTGTTTTTAAATATTATCAAATAAAAAATTTCTGTTTAATCGTAATATCGCTTGGCAACAAAGGCTTTGCTACAGCCAAACCTATGGAATTTGGCGTTTTCTCAAAAATAAATGGCGGAAAGACAAAAATAAATGTCGGAATTAGAAAAATAAATGTCATGAGTTTAAATTGTTTTTGTTGTCTACTTTGGGTTAAAACAGTTGTCGGAACTATAGCTAACTAAAATTAACTGGAAGATTGTGCCTAATTGTCGCATATCATCTTCTACACCTGGTTTTGTCCCTCTCTCTCTTTAATTGGGCTAGATCAAAAAGTGGCAGCTCTGCTATAGTAAAACAACCAAAAACTAGAGCGCAATCTCATACCATTATCGGGGCTATTCATTCGTCTAGCGTTGTTCACGTTGTCATAAGGAAGCCTCCACCAAGAAAAAAAAAACACAGGCTGCTAAAAAAAAGAGAAAAGCTAATAATGGAAAGAAGAGAACCGTAACCGAGATTAGTACAGAGGATCCAGAAGTTGACGACGATCCTACCGATAATAAGCCAACACCAAAAGGTACGACTACTGCTCATTTTATCAAGTTTATGAACGAGCTTCTTAGTGTAATGGATCTTCATGAAACTTTTAAGGGAAGTTACATCATTATGGATAATGCTCCTATTCATAAATCCAAGCCGATGTTACGGAAAATTGAAAGTAAAGGTTACAAAGTCATGTATCTACCTCCTTATTCACCTGAATTGAACCCCATTGAACAATTTTGGGCAATATTTAAAGGGAAAATGAAGCATGGTCGGCTTATGAGTGAAGAAAATTTATCTAGTAGGATTGGCGAGGCCTGTAATTATGTACTCATCAGTGATCTTTATAGCTTTTGCAGTCGCTCTTGTGGTATTTAGGCATACTTCTTACTAGTAATCGAATTAGATTACGTGTGAATTCAATATATTTTACCTATTCCACTAATATAATTACATATTATATTAGATGGCAGTATATATTGCACCTTAATAGCTTGTGTACTGAGATTTAATAACTGAGATGGAAAATTATTATTTTATAAACCACAAATATTTTGACTGATGAATCTGCCCTCAATTTTAATAAAAGGATTAAAGGAGACTCATTTCTCAACCATTGCCTATTTATTAATTTTACAACTTAAAGTCAACATCAAGTCAAAATATTGCAGTCGTAGTCGTAGTCGTAGTTGTAATATTCAAAATCATTGCTTTTTTCTCAACAGTCTACAAAGGTTACATAATGTCTGATGAAGGTATTGATTTCGCTTTGGTAGATGCACTGTTCAACTAACTTTTATCTGTCAAGATATAAGCTCATTTCATTTGCCTTTAAGCTGGAAACCAGGCTCAGATTTGTTGAGCAAGCTATTATTTAACGATCCCGTGATTATGAATTTGGTTGTAAAATCACTACTAGGCACTGGAGGTCATTATCAAGTAGCTCTTTTATATACTCGTTATGCTTGGTTGTAAATGAGCTTTTCGGACCACTGTTTTGTTCAGACTTTTTATACGCAACCTCTTTTGTCCCTTCGTAATACTTCCACCCTCTTAACGCAGTACGGTAATTAATATTCAAGTCTCTTGCAACCTTGGCCATTAATCCACGCTCTTGAGGATTTTCGAGCATACGGTCTATAAATGTTTCTCTGGTGAAGTCGCTGTAATTGTTGTATAACTTCACTGATGGCTTCAACTTGCTAGGTTTCGACAACTTTTTAACTGAGGACTCCAGCAATTTTTTCGGGGCGCTTAACGCTCAAGTAAGTTTGTCGACTGGTTATTGTTTCAAGAACTGTGTTGTGATCATCGACATGTGTTAAAACATCCTCCATCGGATCGTAAACTTTTTCTCCTTCATTAAAAATGTTTTCCTGTCCATCTTCATAAAAAAAAGTATTCATCATTATGTTATATTTTATTAGGAAGAGAGAGGGACAAAACCAGGTGTAGAAGATGATATGCGACAATTAGGCACAATCTTCCAGTTAATTTTAGTTAGCTATAGTTCCGACAACTGTTTTAACCCAAAGTGGACAAAAAAACAATTTAAACTCATGACATTTATTTTTCTAATTCCGACATTTATTTTTGTCTTTCCGCCATTTATTTTTGAGAAAACGCCAAATTCCATAGGTTTGACTGTATAGAAACCAGTCGTCAATCTAACTAACTAAATTCCATTTCTTCAAAGCTACTGTTAAAACCGTCTTCTATCTCCTATTTTATTTACTTTCTAAACAGCTTTTATCCAATGTGTTATAACATTAATTTACTTTTCTTTGTTAAATGTATTGCACCATATACATGGAGCGAAATATCAGTATTAAAAGCCCCTGTTCTGTTAATATCTTCGAGTTCTGGTCACAATCAAGACCATAGAAATTAGCAGCGAGTGATATAGCCTCTGCCTGTAGCAGAAAGACACTTTAAACTCAGAAACAACTTCAGTTGCATTCGAGTGGACTTCAAACGAGTTGCTCAATGACGAATAATGTTGTAGGTTCATTTATACTTTATTTTTCATCAAGAATAAACAAAGATTGCTAGCGTAATTTAAACAAAGTAGTCTGGTACAGTTTAAATTGAGTTCACATCGTGCGGTAGAGTTAACAAAACTGTTGAAAGCATAGGCGTCTCTATTTCTGTCACAATATTTTATATACACGCTCTTCTGTTGGGGCTAATTGAAGGAATTCTACTGTAACTCTCTTAATATTACCATAGTCAAAATAACGACAGATGACTAGCTTACCCTTTTGCACCTAGACTATTATTTCTGGAGTCCTTGTACAGTCTTACTATTTCTTTTTCATACACAGTGTTTTACGATCTCCTCAGGCACAGCTTTTTACTTGCATTTAATTGTTATCAAAAACCAATACAGCCGATCTTCTCAGGGCAATAATGGCTAGTCAATTATAATTATTCTTAGTTGCTGAAAGTTAATGTTGCTCAATGTTCCCGTGTAACTCATATTGTGTATACAAGCATTCATAGAAACTATTAGTTCAAATATTCGTTTTTTTTTTTTTTTTTTCACCTTGACATTCTCGCTCTTACTATCATATAATGACAGAAGCTATACCAACCGAGCAGAAAATCCAAGAAATAACAAGCATCTTGAAAGATGAATTAAATTTGACATCAACTGATCAAACAAAGGAACGAAAAAAATTTATTCCTCAATCACCCACATTAACAGAATTTGCAAAGAAAGCAGATCCAGCTTATGCCACTGCTAATCTTATACGCATAGAAAAAGGTGAAGTGGAAGTAAATACATTGAGCCCGAGACAGCAGGAAAAAGAGGGTAAGTCTATCTCTATAAACATACATATGTTAACCTTATTATAGACGAGTCTATTATACAGGGATTCAACTATTTGTTGGACAATCAGTTTATGAAAGCAAAGGCACTATTTGAACAAAAAGCGTCCAGGTACAATAGGTTTTCAAAATTGATTTTGAGTACCTCCTTAACTGAAAATAGTAAAATAGTGACCCATTGAGTGCTTTATCTTTGAGTTCCATGGCATTTTTAAAAGGTAATCACACATAAATAACTTTTTATCACTCTATTTTCTCACACTGTTATTATAGCTGTTATGGTAGGAAAAGGCTGCTGTTGCACAGGAAAATGTTGATTTTTAATTCTTGTTCTATAATTCAGACTTCCGCCGATCAAGATCAAACAATGGCATTAGATGCTTTAAATACAACCTATGATATTGCCAATTCGCAAGTAGAAGCTGCTAAGAAGTCATCCAAAGTGTATGGCTATTTTGCAGGCTACTACAATTATTTAAAAAAGAGAGACTCTGCTGAAGCGACAACACCTACAAATGTTCCCAAAATTGCAACAGATTATCCACCAAATGGCGTTTTAAGAGCTCATGTTTTAAAGGCAGAATGCTGTCTTCAAATTGCCATATTGCAGCTGTTGCAGGAATCCATTATGGGCTATGTCAAATGTGGATTAAATTTACGTAGAGGTTAGTAAATAGGGAGATGAGTGACGCTGGTCAATTAACATAGTATTTAGCTTATAGTTCATACAGTTATGTGTGGCAAGAGTACCAAAAAATGGGTGCTGATCATTCAGCCTTCATGGATGCAGATACCATATCTGGCGTACAATTTGGGTAATAAAACACGCTTAAAGCAAAATAACTTGGACTAATAATGGTGATCATTTAGTATTGGTGCTGTTCATTTAGTGTTGTCAGCATTACCTGCAAAGATTTTGAAAGTGATTTCAGCATTTGGTTGGAAGCCAGATAAGAATTATGGATTCATGCTATTAAATCAGTGTCAGCAAAGTAAAAGAGTGAGATCATCAATGGCAACTATTATGTTACTCTCTTATTACACTAGCGCGATATCTCTTGCACCGCAAATTCTCTCGGTATACAAAAAGACAGCAATGGATGTAAAGTATTCTTTTATTATAACAAATCAAGGTATTCATACGCTATTTAGTTGTTGTTAGAGACCCAAAAACATCATTCCAATTCTGCACTCTATTTATTTTTCGCTGGGCGAATTGCTAGAAATGGTCTTGATCTTCCATTATCCACACAGTCTTTCCTTTATTCTGCCGAAATAAGTAGAGGAGAATGGGCAGAAGTAGCTGTAACAAACTCTTGCAGATTTGAAATGGCCATCAACCATATGCTAACTGGTAACTGGGAGCATGCGGCCGCGACTTTTGACTATTTGTGTGAGCAAGAATACTGGTCTGCAGCATTTTGTCGTTACGCTCAAGGTGCTTGCTATGAAATGATGGGAGAACGCACTGAAGCAGTTTTAACTTTTGCAGAAGTTCCTAACCTTGTTGTAAAGAAATTAGGTGGTCGATTATCTGACATTGATTCCTATGTGCTTCGAAAGGTGACCATGTTTCAACAAAGCGGATACCAAAACTTAAAGTTCTTTGCACCTATCTTAGAGTTCATGTGCATATGGAATCTCTTTTCTTATGTTAGCCCAGAACTATTAGTTGAAGCTTTAAATACCATTCAGCTTAGCTTGGCTGCCATTCAAAAATGCGAAACCATCGAACAGGAACGAAGAATGCAGGAACTGGATCCTGATGTACCTTTACCAGATTATTTCAATGAAAGAGCCAGTCTGTTAGTGATCAAGTCCTCTATCTTGAATACTATGGGTAAGCCTGAAGACACTACATTGGATATTAACTGGGTATTGGACCATAAAGACATGATCACACAGGACACTTGGTCAGTTCCCTATGCTTTATGGGAAGCAGGTGTTTCTTGCTGGATGCTCGATTTAAAAAACAAAAGTCGACAAACCTGGGAAATGGCTCTTGATCACGGTGCACACGATTTTGAACATAGGTTGGCCATTCGCCTTAATTTGGCCTTAACTTACGCTGAGGAGTTGGGATACAACGATCCAAAACCAGAACCTGTTGATGATAAAAAGCGATTTTCTGTTGCGTTATTAGATGAACCCACTACTCAAACCCCTACTCTTTCTTCTTAAAAAAATAAACCCATATTACAGATCATACTTTTTTTTTTTTATTTATTTATTTTGTTAGATAATTTATACAGGTCTAAAATTGGGTCAATTGTCCTCTTTTCAAAGCTCTCTCTTCAAGGCGCAAGCCCTTTTTGGTCCATTTCTTTGAGTCGAGTGATTGTAATGTAGCGTACATCTTTTGTCTCGCGGCTCTTTCTTCTTCTTCTTGTTGTGCTCTAATTTTATAGAATTCTGAGGTGACTTTGGCATAAGCTTCTCGTTCAGGCATGTTTTCGTGAGTCATTAAATGAAGTTGATACTTGATGACACTTTATACTTCAAGTTAGCTTATACATAAATAACAGTATTATATGCTACTTACGCTTCACCGTCCACTTGTGAGGGATGCATGCCATCCAAAATGAGTTTACTATAGTCGGTACGGTTGATTCCAAGTTCGTTTTCAACTAAAACTTTGGGTCTGGACAATTCAAAGGGATGATCTTTATAAAATTGTCTTCTTAATTTATCTTCAGGATAAACAATGGCGCGAGGTCTAGGTGGAGGTGTACGCAAATGCTTTTGAGAATGGCGAAGACGCTTAGGTGCAGCAGGCTTAGATAATAATTGTTGTTCGACTTCTGTTTGACCGGAAATATTGACTTCAGGGTTTTGAGATCGAATAATGCTAGGTCCAGGGGGGATGGTCTTAACAACTGAAAGCCATACTGGTGGCTTCTTCATCAAGTTGCCTTTTAACAAGTTGGAGACATGTTTCGCAATTTGAATTGGTGGTGCTTTGTAGGCCATGTTTTCTTAATGAAAAAAAAAAGACTGAAGATGTCAAAAAGGTTAAAAAAATTTTGAAGCTTTCTTTACTTCCACCCCAGTCAAAAGCAAAGTCATCGGACAATGAAAATAACTGGTTGCATTTGACAAACTCTTAGATGTATTGTGCTATTTGCAATAGTTTGTCTTAAAAAGGGCCGAAGTTTCAAATCAATCATTGCAGTGAGTTTGCAATAAAGTCATGAGCAAAACTCTTTTCTATAAAAGATGGAAGCAGTTATTGACTGCAAGATGCCCCCTACCATTTGTTCGTAGAGCTGTAGTAGCTTAAAAAGAAGCACAGGATTGTAGGTGCATACAATCATTATGTCGTTTATTTTTAGTAGAGATCCTTTCTCAGGATTGTCTGTTCTGATCACAAGCCATGGCTGTGGACATACGATGCATGTCTGTTAGGCAGTGAGGAGTTCCGTTAACTCTACTTTGTACATTTTTGGTTGGTTTGACGTATCCTCCACTTGACTCTTCTCTTTTTCTCGTAGTTATCACTGCAACTAATTGCACTGTAGCTAATAGCAAGTAGAATAGACACATGTCCACTTGGTAAAAGTAAAAAAAAAAAAAACACTTATAAAAATGTCAAATGGAAAACGTCACATCAAAAAGGTTCACAAAAGTGTGCAAGAAATGGTTGTGTAAAAAAAAAATAATTTTTTGTTCTTCTTTAGATATATTCACGAAATGTCAAACGCTTCACAGTTATTACCTTTAGGTAACCTTTCTTACTCAATGCTGCCCTATGATTGGTATAAATGACACGTAATTCTATTATAGAACTTATTGATAAATGTATTGGCTCAAAGATTTGGGTCGTAATGAAGAATGAAAAGGAATTCACTGGCAAGTTATTGGGCTTCGATGATTATGTCAGTAAGTTCTTTGATCTTTGATAAAAAAAAACAGCACTTTACTAACGTTTGCTGATGAACAGACATGGTTTTAGAAGATGTTACAGAATAGTAAAAATCACTTGTTTACAAGACCATTAATCAAAGATTAATTTTTTTTTTTTAGCGAAAATACAAAAGAAGGATATAAGACTCAAAAGTTAGAGCAGATTTTATTGAACGGAAACAATATTTGCGCTGTAAGTTCTCTAGAGTGCCTAATGAAAAAACAAATATTAACACTTTGTTTTAGTTAATTCCTGGCGGAAATGGACCAATCTAAAGATGTTTTAATAAAACAAATGTACAATCAGAAAAGAAAATATTGGAATATAGCTAGATCAATTTATCAATTTGCGTAGAAGAGCAGCTAGAAAAAAAGTAAAATCGAATCATTTACAGAGTTGATATGAGTTACTTGAGGGAGGGGAGGAAGACGAACAGGTTAGAAGTAAAGAAAGGTAAAGGTGTAGATATAAACATTTCCGCGACCTCAGATCCGAACAATTAGCGATTATAAAGCTTAAATCATTCACTATAACTTTTCGATTACTTCTGTAAACATGTTGTTTTATCGTTTATGGCTTGTAATGTATGAACTTCAACGACTTTCCGTGTAGGATTCATGACGCTTGTTAGTTACCTTTTCAAACATCCCTGTATTGCCAGTTTTTTGTATCTGGTTCTCATTTACTTTGCAAACACCCTCCTGAGTGAATCATTTTTCCATAAATATAGCATGTTTATTAGTTGTTGATATCTTAATTTAAATTCTACGCGCTAGTTCAAACAGCTTTGCAGCCCGCGTGAATACATGCACAGGTATTTCGTTTAAATGTAAGCAATATCGTTAACTCTTTCTTACACTCGCTCTTTGTAACTTGCCAGGTCAAAGAGATGACAAGAATTCTCTTGATTACTTTCCACTGAAAACACACAGGCAATAATGTTTCTTGTCCTGTATGTTAAAAAGTCATGGTGTTCCAACTTTGAATTACAAAATTATTTTGAGTTGGCGCGATTTTTCAAAATGAAACAAGTTCTTTTGACAATTAACATGTTGCTGCATTGCTATAATCTGGAATTGTTATCTATCTTATCATGATGTATTTACATGTGAATATTATTGAGCTTATGATACATAAGATAAATTCCTTAATTCTATGTATATGTTTATGGATAAACAAAGTGCTTTTTTTGTGAAAAATGATTGGCCATCGACAGTTAATATTCATGCAGATTGTAAACAGTGACAGTTGGCGTTCTGTGAGAAAGGCGACTAAGTTACATAGAAACGATTAAGGCGTAAACAAGTGGGCAAAATTGTATAAAAAAGAACACTTTCTCCCACTTTTCTTCCTTTCTCTTTACTCTTTTCTTCTTTTTAATAATAATATCACTCGCTATTAAATACATATGGTCAAATCAAAGCACTCTTGTTTCTCTTACCCCTAGAAGAAGCCAAGATAGACACTAGACACTGTTATGCTACTATTTAGTTACTCTCTTCAAGATGGCTATATCAAAACAAAAATACTTTCTGTATCTGCTGCAATCATCTGCCAAAGCAAAAAAAACACTATCTGCTTGCATCTGCTGTATTCATCGTGACATCTTCAAATAACTTGGCGTTGACTTCTGTCCTCCTATGATATACCTATACTTGTCGTTCTCCTCATGTCTTGCCTAATACCTGCTTGATCTTTTCCGATGCAAAACTTATTTGCTCTTGATCATATAATGCTAACTCTAATGGTTGAAGTGTGCTGCTATTGTTTACCCTCCCTTCCTCTAGAGGTGCTCTATTTATGTACTTGATCTTGGTGACCGTGTTGGTGAATGGCGCAAATGCTTTAGTTGAGAGAAACGGGACAATTTTTTATTTTAAAACACATTACCTATTAACTTGTATATATAGCACTAACCTGTATATGTAGGATTTCTAGATGTAACATCCCTTGACCAATTCCTGAGTAATCTGGAAATAAGACGCTTCTCTCGCTAAAGCACCCCTTGCCATATCGCTTGACTACTAGCCAGGTTTTAGTACTTTGATGGACTTCACTTTTTATATTTCCAATAAAAAGTCAAAGCGTCACACTTCCTATTCTCTCGTAATAACTAAAAACCTGTTGTCTTTATGATAATACCAAATAATGATTTCAATAAACTGCTTGCTCTTATATATTTATAGCAACAACACTTTAGACTTTAAATACTGTGCTTTTGCCTTAAATTTTAGTCATGAGTTCTGATAGATAGCGGTTTTACTAATGATATACTTAAAATCAACCATGTGCTCGCACTACAAATTAAATAAGTATGAGACCCTCAAACTTGGTATATATTTCTTACAGAATTTTAACAATAAGGGATTAAAGAAATGGCGCAAATATACATTGTGTAAAATTGCTAGCTATACCAATGAGCATACGTCTATATAGAATGTTTCTGTAACAACGTGGATTCAAAAGAGCAGCATCTAGAAGAAAGGTGCGATAACAATAGCATTACTAGTTGCCCCTTTGATTCGTTTAATTCTCACTTTATTATTGAGCCAATGCGAGTCTTTGCCGTATCACTCTTATCTGGTACAAATTATATTTTGATAATATGTACCTATAGACCATAGTATTAGAAACAAATGCAAATTATGACTGAAATTTATTTATTAGTGTTATGGTTTTTCCTCCAGCGTTTACCATAATGGAGAACCAATATGATAGGAATAGAATTAACAATGCAAATACCAGCTACAATGGAAAATAGAATCCCTGAACCAATAGTACGGTCCCAATTTGTCGAAAAGATACTCATAATAGCCGCTGTAATTGATCGAACAAAATTGTTTATTGCCATTGTACTTGCTGATTTTGTTGGTCTATAATCAACTAGATATACCGATGCAGGATTTGATGAATTCAGCTGTCCTAGCCCATCTATCAATATACAAATGAATAGCAAGCCTATACTATACTAGTAAAAAACCTTACAAATAAAAATACCAACAAGTGGCGCGTATGGTCCGACTTTAAAGTGTGCAGTCCATCCATAAATAAGAAGACCAGCTGGTAAAAGCAAAAGCGATGGAAATGTCGCTTTTAATCGTATTTCAGGCTCTACATTTTCAGAGCCGTATTTTTCATATTGTTTTCTTATGATAAAATCAGAATACATGCCACTAAAAATCGAGCTACACACAAAGCCAACACCAAGACATAAATAACAAAGTCCTGCCATCCAAGAATTAAAATGGTAAGTTGTTTGAAAAACATCTGTGATTGATGGGCTCTACAAAAAATACTATTAGATTTGTGTTAATGAATAAAGTGTATACAACCTACTAGAACATATAGACTTGCATATACAACTGTATTGTACAATGTAATTAAAACAACAGCAGGCTCTGTTATCATCGAGAACATAGGTAGGAATATCTTTTTCATATTGTCAAAAACATGATGAGTAGGTTTTTTGGAAACACTACACCCCAAGTCGCTATCTTTTTGATTGAGATCGTGTTTAAAGCGTAATGTTTCTGGCAGAATAAACACAACCACGACAAGTAAACAAGCAGCTTAAATTAAAGAGTGATTAAAACGGGTATTTTAAGCTACAATAAACTTACAGAAAATGGTCGCGAAATAGAATGTAGATCTCCAGCCTAAAAACTGACATAAAAACCCGCCCAATGTTGGGCCTATAACAGTAGAAAAAAGGGGTCCAATGTAAAACCAGCCGTAAGCACTGCCTCTTTCAGTAATACTAAATAGATCAGAAACAACACCTGCACCTAATGTCTGCCCCGAGCTTGATCCAAAAGATTGGATTGCTCTGAAAACAATTAACATGGCCACGTTTCTTGAAAAAGCGCATATAACGGAAGCAATGGTTGCTATAATTAAACTGTAAAAGTACATACGCTTTCGTCCATAAACATCACTCATGCTGGACCAAAACAGTGGCTATACAAAAAGATAAATACAGAGTACCAAAGGGCGCATGATCTACCGTTACAGCTATACCGGTGAATGCAATATAGATAGCCATTGTAGCGTCAATTCCTGCAATTGACGTGTTTAAATCTTTCATCATATCATAAATACCGGGCATATAAATGAGAATTGTAATTGTAGCGTTAATGCCTAGCAGCGCGACTACAAACACATACACGTACTTTTGAGAGGTTGATAATTGTTTGGGGTCATCTTCTGCATAAATGTCACCCAACATCGTGTTTGTCCACTTTTTAAAGTTATCTAATCTATGAATTGTCCTATCGTCGTCAAGCTGATCTCCTTGTTTCATTGAGATTCGATCAGTATTTTGCGGTTTAAGAGTCATGTCAACTTTGGAATTGACGCTCTCGGTTTTTTCAACAATAGACATATGTACAACCAAGTTTTTTTTTTTTTTTTTTTTTTTTTTTTTTAAAAAAAAAAAAAGGGAAAGAACTTGTGTGTAAAGGATAGTAGCTTTTATCTTGACTCTCGAGCATAGTGGTATGGGAAATTCTCTCTTAGGAGTTATTATTTCCCAATTCAACCCGATGTTCATTGTCGTGTATTTACGGGTGATTCAGGGTCAAAATGTCAATAAGCTTTGTTTGCTTGAAAAAATGGGAAAAGTTTTACACTAAATTACTCTTTAAAGTATCTGCAGAGTAACTTTTTATAGAATTTTGTGCAGTGATCCACAGCTGATCAAGTAATTTAGTATACATCCCTGGACTGTTTCACAGCCTGGAGTCATAGCCCGGGAGAACACGAGTAAATCAGAATGACACATACTTACACCAAGTATTCCCCGCACAAAACCCTTATCTCTTAGCACCTGCCGTATAAGACTCAAGTAAAAGAAACGTCAATTTACAATGTAAATAAGTATAACCCTGGTCAATTCAAGCTGAAAACCATAGCAAAAGTTAAAAAATAGTCAAGGTGTCAGAATGGAGAGAAATGCTAGAATAATTCGAATGTTTTATTTTTATTTTTCTATGTACTATGCTTACTGAGTGGTTTGCTCTTCACCCGTTTCGGATTCTTGCTTTGCAGATGCCAATTCGCCTCTTGCTAGACGCCTTAAAATAACAAAATCGGCCAAAAGAGCGTCTTCCTCCTCAATGATTTTGAAAATAGTCAACATATCTTGCCCTTTTCTCTTTAATAGCATCATTGCCTTTTCTCTTATGCCCTTGTTTTCTTCACTAAGCGCCGCAATCAACAAGCAAACACGTTGTAATGTAAAAAGACCAGCGTCAAGACGTCTGAAATAGAAATCAGCTTCATATTCTTCGTAATCTTCAGGATCCAAGGTGTCTTTCATATCTAGGAGTTCTTGTTTGACAGCTTTGTCCCTGTTTTCGTATTGCTCCTTCAATTCAATAAGTCTATCCACTTTTTGAAAATCGTCCTCCGTAAACTTCAATAGTAATCGCATTCGTTGAACATCGTCTTGATTGAGTGATCTCAGTAATGATAATATAATACATGAAATATGCTCTGATTTTTTAAATTAGTTTTTTCTGAAATAGGCTACTAATTAGGTTTACCTTCATCTTCGGATTCAACGAAAGCAGAGCTGTGTAACTTCTTGAGCTTTTTATTGCCCTTACCCATAAAGAGAGGGAACAACGACTTCAATCCGGAGGCATCAACAAAACGAATGCATCTTTCTCTTGCATTATCACCACCTAAAGCATAATTCAAAACCTTTACTGCTCTAATGCGAGATAGAGTTTTTTCCCTTCACGAGAGTTTAATAAGTGTCATTTGATGAATAGAGAAAGGTACTTACTTTAGCATAATGATCATCAGTTCTATGCCTTCATTTTCCAAGAAGCGGTCTTTGTTTTCAGGCTCGTTCAGCAATGAACATAAAGCGTCAAAAAAGTTTTCTACCATTTCTGCTTCATCTTCGGATTCAGCATCTTTGCGTCTATATACCTAAAGTTACGCGTTAATTTACTTTTCATCTTATTGTATAACATTGTTTACAGCCAATGAAGTAAGAAGCACATCGATGCCATTTAATTCACCAACTTTCAAACGGATATCTACATTTATCATGTTATAAAAAAAGATAAATAGCATTTTGTATTAGTAGTGGGTACCTCGATTGTTCTGTAGGAGAATAGAAAGGATTTCGCTTGTATAGGCAATGTTGGCATCAAAGTCCTTTTTCTGCAATCTCTTGAGCAACCAAGATAAAATATCTGTTTTTAAAGCAATGTCTTCTGCATATTTGGGTTCCAAAGAGATAATGTTTTCGAGAATGCCTAGAGTCTTAAATACACCTTGACGATCCGACTCTTCTTCCTCGTTCATACGAGCCAAGTTTTGTACTAACAATTGCAAAAGCTCATTTTCCAGCTATACATATATATATATATATGTTTAGCGAGGTCTTTTTTTTTTTTTTTTTGTTGAGTTTGGTGATATTTACCATAGCTTCTACAAATGTTTTGATGGATGCTTGAATTTCTTCTGATCGCTCTAATTCCTCTTCTGTGGCGCCAACGTCTTCGTCAATCAATTCATTAATCACGTCAATTGTATCAATAGCAATATCGGTATTTTCATGACTCAAAAGTGACATGAGTGATTCAACAGTTCCCAATTTTACAAGCTCAGGATACATCTGAGGTGCCTCAGTCAAAGTCAATAAGTTCTTAATTTCCTCGTCCAAGTCTGCTTCTGATTCCATGAACTTTTCTGGTTGATCGGCATATCGTACTCTCAACTCTTGATTCTTATTAATGGCTTTTTCAAATTTCAAAATCATTTTTTTGATATTGTTGACAGTAAGTGCTTCTGTCTACAAAAAAAAAGGGGGGGGTCAGTGAATGATTGCTAAATGGTTTCGTTTAGTGTTTATTACTTCTTCTATGTCATATTCATCAACTAAGTCTAAAATGTTGCTTTGTTCAGCAGTTAGCCCACCGCCAAAGAAGCGACCTTCTTCGTCTTCTAATTCAGCACCCTCGTCTGTGTATTTTTCTTGTAAGTAAGAATCTTCGTCTTCTTGCGTATCTTCATGGTCAATGTTTCTTCTTTTGCTAGAAGACTCACTACTTTCAGCTTCTTCTGAATTGTCCTTAAACTTTTCAAGAAAATTCATATCAGGAGTAGCTGGCATCTTTCTTTTATTTCTGCCGGTTGGAATGGCAGGGATCTGAAAGGATATAAAACGTCAATGACGCGTTATTTAACATGATATAAAATAAGTTACTTTGAAAATATCGTCAATATTCATAATGAGCCTTTAATAACGAAAGAAGTGGAGTATTATTCCATAGGCAGCGGCAAGAGGCATCTCTATTTTCATGTCGTGACTGTTTTATTGAGTTGAATCACTTGGGTCTAGCAGTGGCAGAAATTTATTTCATTTGGTTTTCCTTTTAATTTAATCAATATGTATAATGGTATTGGGTTGAATACCCCGCGTGGTTCAGGTAAATACTTAACAGGGAATAATTAGCTTGGATTAGACGTTGATGGGTATTTTGTGCAGGTACAAATGGTTACGTGGTACGTAATCTTTCTTATGTCAAGCCACCACCTAGAGATCGAGAGAGAAATACAAACGACATCAAGTCGCATCCTACTGTAAAGAAAGCTAATGCTGCTATTTTGGATCACGACCGTAAACGTCAAATCGAAGTTAAATGCATGGAATTGCAAATCAAATTAGAGGATGAAGGGTAGGCAACTCAGCTGATTTTATGTTTAATTGATTAATTAACTCCAACTTTATAGCGTGGATGAGGCTGAAATTGAAGACAAAGTTCAAGAATTAAGAAGCTCCATGATGAAGGATATTGAAAAGATGCAAGAAGAAGATGCTAAAAAGTATGTACTCACAATAGACCTTTTGGAGATGTTCATTTTTCGCGACACGTTAATTACAAACGACCCCAAAGGTTTCTTAATCCAATGTAAACGGCAATATTAACATTCATGTGATTTGTAGTTATAAAGAATACGAAGTTCATAAACTAGCAGCAGCCAAAGAAAAGGATATTGAAAAAATGAAGAAAGCTCTCAAGATCAAGGGTGATTACGTTGAAGGTGCAGCATTTGATCGCGAACTCCAAGCTCAGCTTCGTGAAGAAGCCAGAGCCAAAAAAGCAGCTGAACTCGAAAAGATGAACGCCAAACTTAAAAAAAGAAGCCCCAGTCCTAAAGCACGTTCTGAAACCAGAAGAGGCAGAAGAGATAGAAGTTCAAGCGTTAGTAGCAGCAGCAGTGGCAGTGAAAGCGAAAGCGATAGAAGTCGAAGCAGAAGCAGAGGAAGACGTAGAAGCAGAAGTAACAGCAGTGAAAGTAGCAGAAGCAGTGGCAGTAGTCGAAGCAGAAGTAGTGGTAGTAGTCGAAGCCGGAGCTATAGCAGTGGAAGTAGCAGAAGCCGAAGCCGAAGCAGAAGCAGAAGTCGACGTAGTGTACGTGGCCGAGGTAGAAGCTACAGTAGCAGCAGAAGCAGAAGCTATAGTGACAGTAACAGAAGTAGAAGTAGAAGCTATAGTAGCAGCAGAAGTAGAAGTAGAGGTAGAAGCTACAACTATAGTCCAAGCAGAAGCCGTAGCAGAAGCTACAATGCCAGAAAAAGAAACAGAAGTTACAGCGCTAGCAGAAGCAGAAGCAGAAGTTACAGCGTTAGTAGAAGCAGAGATAGAGGGAGAAGCAGACGTAGCAGAAGCAGAAGCTACAGTAGTGACAGAGATTACAGAAGATACAAAAAAACAAAGAACTAAACAACTGAACATTAAAATACATACAAAAAAAAACACAATTTCAAATAAATTAAACAAATAAGTTTATTATTGTATTATTGACGCTTCTACCAACGGACCCAAATATTATGGAATTGATCTGCAAAAGATTTCATTTCAGAGGAACAATCACTTTGAGCACGTTTCTCCATAGCAGCGGGCAACTAAGACAATATCACCATGTTAATACGCGTTTTTTTTTCTTATATATAGTTTGGACCTACTTCTTTAGTAAGATGTTGAATGCGGTTTCTATTACTAGGATGTGTGCTCATGAATTGTGGAATATCAGCTCCCCCAGCCTCTTCCATTCTTTTCCACACTTCAATGGCTTCTCGAGGGTCGAAGCAAGCTAGAGCCATTAGTTGTAATCCAATATCATCAGCTTCTGTCTCGCATTTGCGAGAGAATGGCTTCATCATCAAGAAATTAGTTGCAAATCGATTAAATATAAACGAGGGATCGATTCCAAGTAAAGCCAGAGTAAATTGACCAGCCAATAATATCTTTGCGAAACTTAGTTTTTCAGCACTATGTCGAGCAAGTTGATGTGAAATTTCGTGACCTAAAACAGCTGCCATACCATCTATCCTAGCCCCGTTATAATTATTTTCGCAGTAATGACTTTTTTTTTTTTTACCTTCGTTTTGGACAATGGGTAGAATACCAGTAAACACAAATACTTTTCCACCAGGTAAAACGAAGGCACTATAGGGATTTTTAGTGGGACAATTTCCTTATTATTCCCAAAAGAACCTACTTTCTTTCTGGAGAGTCAACAACGTAAAATTCCCATTTTAGATTTTCCATGCCTGATACTTGGACTAGACGTCTAGCCACTTTTTTCACGAATAATGTATAGGGATGATTGGCTGGTAATATGCGTCTACCAAATTCATGCATCACTTCATTATAAGCTTGTACTGCCATAGCTTATATATACTTGGTTAATCCAAGTAGGCTTCTTAATATATCGTTTATTTACCTTCTTCTTGTCTAGGTGTCACATTCATAAATCTTGCTCTTCCACTAATGGGAACAGTTTCTAAATGAGTGACATAATAACCTCCAAAAATAACTGTGCCCGTGCCTAAAAACACCCATAGTCGTTTCGACATATAGAAAGGTTGATTATTTTGAAAGCGTGTATAGTTTCCCTTTGTCATTGCTGGAGGAGGTCTGTATTGTGTTGGAGGAGGGAAGCGAGAATAAGTTGCATATTGCATTTTGGGTCGATTGAGAACGCGCCATTGTGTATTCAACAAGCGTTTTCCGATATTGAAGGCCATTCTTTTACACAAAAAAAAAAAAAAAAAAAGTTGAAATGCAAAATGTACACCAAAGACTTTATCTCCAGCAAAACAGGACAGTCACAATGGCCAGACAGAGGTGAAGTAAGGCCAATGATTAATATCATTGCTACTGAAGAAATAGTTCTATTTAAAAGACCTTTTGATGGTCAAAGAGAAGATGAAAAGAAAGTTGTAGTATATGTACCGAATTTAAGATTAACATAGTCAAGCTACCAGTTTGGTACGATACCAAGAGGGGAGCTATAATCAGCTCGAAGAGAATAAGGCATATTTGGGCCAGTTAATTGCCCAGGCAGAGAAAGCTCTCTCTAGAGTTGAGTTGGCCACATAGAAGGGGGGAGGGAGGCTTCTTTTGAATGGAGGCTTTCCCAAGATAAAAGACAAGAAGGGTCCATCCTCCGTCATATTCTAATTGTCCATATATCAGATGCTTTCCTTTCTTCTTGACAAGATTTGCTTGGCTTCGGCCATTGACACGTTCAATAGTACATAAAGCCCATCCTTAATGAAGAACTATTTGCATATCAATGGGCTAAATAATATGTATTTAATATCCTTATGGTTTTGGTGTAAAAGCATTCGAAGCAATTCGATGCGCTTTATCGAAAACGTGAATAAAGGTTTTTCTCTACCTCACTATTGTTTTTTTATAGTCATACAAACAGACTCTGGTTCATAGTATGTTATTACTTGTAATAGAATAATTCATGATACACGGACTTTTTACACGGACTTTTTAAAAAGCGAATTGCTTATATCACAGATCGATTTAGCCGAAAACCTTTAGTGACTGTACAATTTTGTAGTGTGAATCGTCTTACTTTTCATTCGTCATCGAATGTTAGAAAAAATCGATAAAATGGCCATGAAGACGATTATAAAGGAAAATCTCAACCCAACTATCGACCGTATATTGGAAGAACCTACCACCGAATATTTATCCAACGTTTCGCTACAACCCAAATACGATTTTCAAATCTTTCAGACTCACTCAAAAAGAAAGGGGAAAAGAACTTTATCAAAATTGCTCCACGATTTACAAGAAACCGATCCAAGATATATCAAGATCGACAATGATTCCAATGATCCCGAACCGAAGGAATATATTGAAATTATGGATGTGGACGAATTTTCTCCTAATGAGGAGAATGAAGCAACCATTGAAGCTTTAAAAACCTTGAGTTTCGACATTGACCCTAAATTCAAGAAAGTCTTGAAACTTCATCAAGTAAAGATACAAAAATCAAACTAATGTTCTTTTTTTTACTATTGAACACTTAGGTGGAAGGCCTGCAATTTATGTGGGATCGAGTCTATGTAGCCAAAGAAGGTTGTTTATTGGCTCATTCAATGGGTCTTGGCAAATCCATTCAAACAATTGCTTTACTTATCACCATGTATCAACATTTGAAACGCGATCCCTCTTCTAACTTTCCCACAGTAAAATAAACCAAAAAGATAAAGCCATCAAATACTCAAAATTTTACTTAAAAAATAGGGCAAGCGTGTTTTATTGTTAGCTCCACTTGTCACCTTAGCTAACTGGGTAAACGAATTCCACAAATGGTCTGTGGATAACCTTGAAAGCATTATTGGCGATGTATGTAATATTTCAGGTACATGTCTTTTTTTTTTTTTTTTTTTCACTTGTTATCGTTGACTTAAAGAAAACTTCCTTAGGCATAAAAGCAAATACGAACGATCGCCTGTCTTATTTGAGATATTGGTACAACAATGGTGGTGTGATGATTATGAGCTATGACTTTTATCGAAACATCCTCGGCAACCAAAAACTCACCAATCAGGCCAAAGATGAATGCTATAAGATGCTCACTGATCCTGGACCTGACATTGTTATTCTGGATGAAGCACATCGCATAAAAAATATCAATTCTTCCATCACAAACCTTATCTACCAAATACAAACAAAATCAAGGATTTGCTTGACTGGATACCCTTTACAGAACAACTTGATGGAATACTACTACATGATTAACTTTGTAGCACCCAACTTGCTTGGTAGTCGAGAGCAGTTCAAGGTATCGTTTAAAACAGTGATCGAGAAATGTTACGCAGACTCACCAGAGTCAAGAAAATTACAAGCAGCTGTCAAATTGTACGTATTGCAATTGTTAACGAGTAGCGTTACACATAGGCGTGATGAGTCTATATTAACAGCAGAATTGCCTGTAAAACACGAATATGTCGTACGTTTTAAAATGTCACATGCTCAATTTGAAGGATATATGAATCTTGTCAAGTATGCAGATGAGTCAGAAAGTCCTCTTATTGGTTTGATCCTTTTACGTGCTTTATGCAATCATCCAAAGGTGCTTGAAATGGTAAAAAAAAATTTTTTTTTTGATATGCATCCACTGGATCTGATTACGGAATAGTTATTGAAAAGACGATTTGACAAAAATAGAAACAAAGCTTTAAATAAGGAGTATGCGCATGAAAAGGATTACTTTTACATTGATGATAGAGAGATAGATCAGGAGATTATAAGCATACCCGATAGTGACAGTATGGACGAAGCTGAAGAGGAGTTATTAGAGAAATTTTCGGTTGCTGCTTACGATCATATGAAGGTTTATTTTGAGAGACCAGATATTGAGTCATGGAAGTGTTCTGGAAAGATGTCGTTTATTGCCGATCTTGCTCAGAATTGCAATGTAATGAATGAAAAATTAGTGATAGTCTCTCACAGTATAGCTTGTTTAGACTATATCGAAGATTTACTGCCGATATTTGGAATTAAATCACTGAAAATAAACGGGTCGACTTTGGGCCAGCAACGACAAGATATTATTGATAAATTTCAAAAAGACGGGTCCTATGGAGTTATTCTACTTTCTGCCAAGGTAAAGTACAGAAAAGAGCAAGGAATGGACCAACAACTTATATTTTGATAGGCTGCGGCAATTGGTATTAATCTTACGGCTGCAAACAGAATTGTACTGATGGATCAAGATTGGAACCCATTGTACGACGAGCAAAGTATAGGTCGTGTGTATCGTTATGGCCAAACAAAGCCAGTGCATGTATACCGACTCGTCACGGCATCAACCATTGAAGAAAGAATATTAACACAAAGTCTGCATAAAAAGAGTATTTTTAAGTAAGTATCATTTGAAGGTTGACGCCCATTTACTTATTTCAATAGACGAGTCATTGATAACAAAGTAGCTGGTGGTATATCTAAAGAAGAATTGACAGAATATTATGCACTGCCTTCTTCTGATATTAATCTTATTAATATACTGCATGAGCTTGATGACAGTATTAAAAAAGATTTGATTAATGCCAGTGTAGTGCGAGAGAACAAAAGTTGTATTAGTAGTTGTAGACTGTATGAAGAAGAAGAAGAGGGCGATATTTCAGCATGGGTAAATGAGTTATCTGAACATGATCGATCAACTGCTATACAAGAAGCTAAAAAGTTATATAAAAATTGGAAGAGACCTTTTTTAAAGTAAAAACAGTTGGAGTTTATTTGCAAAAATAAAAAAGAGTGGTATAGTTTCGATAAAAGGGGAGGGGAGGGGGGGGATATACAACTGTTAAACCATTTGGTGTTTGCGACGATAATAACCATTTTTTTTCTTTGTATCTTTTAAGCCATACTTGAAGATATCGTATTGACAGAATAAACAAATGAAATCGTCTGATATAGGGTTATCAAATAAAGTCAAGTCTGATGACAAGAACCCGCCAGGTGCTGCTATTTCGTTCTTTCGCCTTTTACCATTGTTCTTTTTCTTTTTACTATTACCATTAATAACAGCAGGTTGTTTCGTTTTCTTTGTTGGCTCAGGAAGTCGTGTTTGAAATTCTTTTTCCAACTCTTTGAATTTGGATTGTATGGCTTTTAGGTTGGCGATATCTGTAGGGTCAACTTTGAGTGGTGGCTCTATTGAGAAATCAAACGTTTTCTGTGGCATTGTATTGACTAATTTAGCATGATCGTTTTCAATTGTCTTTTCGGCAGAGGGTGGGTAGAACTTGAATGGGTTATTGTAAACGCTGGGAGATGGTCTATCGTCCTCATTAGTATAACCAAAGTATTCATCGTTTCTTTTAGGGCTAGGTATGTATTGATTTTCATTTTCGGGAATTTTGCTAAAGTTGTCGTAGATTGGAGTGTCCCAATCAAGACGGTTGGTGTTTTTCTTTTCAAGCATTCTCTTCCAGCGAGACTTTTTCAATGGTAGAGTTTTTCTTTGAGATCTTTCTTCTGGAGAAGCTATTTCATTCATAGGAATTGACCTTTCTTCTACTACTTCTGGTTGAAAATCATCATCTTCATAGCCTATACGAGTATTAACGAAAAAAAAAAAAAAAGAAATAGCGCGTTTATTCGTCTTGTACCTTTGATTTTGGTTGGAACTCCCTCAATGTTCCTGAATATTTTATCAACGTGCGTATTGCGCTGCTGATTAGTATCTATACTATTGGCTTGTTGTTGATTATGTGTTTGGTCAGAAGGTGGCTGTTTTGCCTTGTGAAAAAAGGAGAAAGCGGAAGTATTTTCTGAGACTCTATGATTTTGCATTAATGATATCAAATGCTCCATTTCCGGACTATTGTTGACAGGCTCTTGCAAATTTTCAAAAGAGATCACTTTTTTTTGTTCCGCTTCCTCACGTTGCTCATTGGATATAATGACTGGTTTATTATTTTTGGTTATTCCAATATGTGGCTGTATCTTTGCGGTGTTTTTCAGAAAACGTGTAGTAACGTGTTGCTCATTTGACAATTGAAATAACTGGAATCCAGACCAAGCACTTTGAGGTATTATTTTAGAAGCTATATCTGGTAAGAAACAGTTAGCTTATATACTACTCACCTTGGAAACTCTCTCTTTTTTTTTTTTTTTTTTTTTACCTGCGACATTGTGCTTTGTTCGATTGTAATCTGTTGTAGATGAGTTGGAAACCATATTGCTTTCTGAGTTTGGATTATCAGGGTCATCAGCATCGCCGTTCCTATTCTGGGAGGTGCTTTTCCTATCAACGACACTGTTCTCAAAGAATGATTTGCCACCAGAAAGGTAGAAACCATCATCAGTTTTTATATTGCCAAAGGTGTGTGTATTCATATTGTCTACGTCTATATCGTGCCTTTTATCTTTTTTATAGTTACGAGCCAAATTCCCCACTGATTGACCCATTCTTTAAAAAGCAAGAAAAGAAAATAAAAAAGCGCTTATGAGATACAGTTATTTTTGACAGAAAAAAGAGAAGAAGAAAGAAAAGGAGAAGGAGAAAACTATGTGATCTTTTTTATACGCTTTTTTTTTTTTTTTGAAAACGGAAAATAACAGTCAAATATTTGCATTAAACGCATAAAGCATAGTAACAGGAACAACTGAACATTTTTAAGCCTTAGTCAAAACATGAATTTCATTGGGTAATATCGGGCATTGTGATGTAAGACTTTTTTTTTTTTTTTTTTTTTTTTTTTTCATGCCAGAAACCAAGGTTGTTCTATTTTATTTTTATATTTTATTTTTGAAGATTATTACACAATGGCTCATAGAGAAGGAATTACAACCGACCCTAGTGATTGGACTTTGGTCAAGGCTGCAAAACTTATTGAAGATCAAAAAGTGATAACGATGTAAATATAACTCAAACCGAAAAAAAAAAACGCGCTTTTTGATAACCCACTGTATTTTTTGTAGTGAAGGCTCGTTGCCCATCGAGGAAGCTTGTAACGTACTTATCAACAACAATATTTCTTCAGCTCCTGTTTACGATGCTGAAGTAAAACCTGTTTCTGAGACCTCTATTATTCACCCTCGTTCTTATGTTGGCATGTTTGATTACGCTGATGTCATTGCTTATATATTACTCGTATTTCAAAATATGTCTCCTCCAACAGAAGAAAATAGAGACAATGTGAAGGAAAACTTGACCTTTGAAATTAGAGATATCGTACGCCGTGCTGAAATTGGAGAAGAAGTGCCTGTTAAGTTGGCAAGTGGTATGAAAAACAAAAAAAAAAAAAAAAAAAAAATTGTGAAAAAAAAAAAAAAA
>JNEK01001401.1:0-35351 GCA_000697295.1 Mucor indicus B7402 | reverse complement strand
TTTTTTTTTAATATTAAAAAGAACCAGACAATAGTTTTTTTTTTTTTTTTTTTCGTTTTACCCGTATTCTAATAAAGATAAACCATTTAAAAAGAAAGCTGGACAAGTTAAAGAAGAAAGGTCGCCAGTAAAACTAATTACAGTTTTCAAAAACTCTTTGAATTCTTTAAACTGTCCTTTTTCTGAAGATTCCAAATTCTTTACTGAAAGTTGGTCAATGTCATTGGCTGAAGGTTCTTCGTCATCTGAAGTTTTATGCTTATGGCTACTACCAAAACCTAATGGCATTTTAGAAATTAAAAGAAAAGTATAGAAAACAATAAAAAAAAAAAAAATCCGGAGCTATGCTTTTTAATTTTTTTTTTTTTTTGGCAGCAGCACGGAAAGAAAGAATTTCTCCCCGCAAGACTAAACTGCAAGTCATTTAAACCAATGATATTCATCTTGTAGATATCATTCCTGCGCTTATAGTCACCAACAATGCCGTCCCATGATACACAAATCATGTATGAGTGACTATTGCTCAATTTGTTGTTGTAATGATGCCTCTTTGCAAAATAAAATAAAATAAAAAATTCTATACGTATGTGTGACATATCAACTGAGACAATAGACTATAACATTAAAACTTTCAACTTAACAGTCGAATAAAGTTTGACATAATTACTATATATGTATACTATGATGACGTAATTAAGGGATAGCAATTACGATTTTATATAGTCTACGGCTGCCAAATATCTTCAATGTTATCTTTTCAAAAGAATTCGAGTACTTGAGTTGCCTCAATTCGATTTGTTTTCCTCTAATTGTTGTACAGACATCTCTAAAACAGAGCTCCGTTATCCGCTAAGACCGATTTTCAAGTAGAGTTAACAGGGTGCTTTTATAACAATGAACGTAGTGAATACAATTACAGCTCAGATTCTTATGATATAACAGGAAAACAGATTGCAACTTCCTCTCTAGTTACAGAACCAATGAACAAAGGGTATCCATAAGAAGAAAATTTTCGTCTAGGAACATTACTTCCTCCATCGAACAAAACTTGTAAGAATGGAATAGTATAGATAGCCTACTATACAGGAATACACGTTCATCAAAGGAGTAGTGATTATCTGTTTTGCGTGAAAAAAGTTGGCTTTATAATACTCATAACTTACTTCTTTTAAAATAGATGCAGGTGTCATACTGCCATTTTGCCAATAAAAAAAGGGAGTTATCTTCTATTGACCGTGATGGGTGGAAGGTAACTGTATTATCATAGATACGGTAGGTATTACCAAATAATAGTCACTTTTTGTGTGAGTCAGACAAAGACTCCCTTACCGCAGAAATACTAATAAATTAGATGTGCCATTTTTTGATTTAGCCAACCTTGTCTATTCAACTCATGTCTGGTCTTTCTAACTTTTGCGCTCAACTTCCAAAAATCGAACTTCATGCTCATATCAATGGCAGTCTCAGCCCTGACACAATGCGTGAATTAGTGGACAAGAAAAAGGACAAGAAGCCAGAATTACTTGATTTCAAAATTCCGGATACTCTTGGAATCCACGAGTAAAACTCCTTTGTCTCATAACAACATTCGAATGTCTGATAGTTTATATCTAGGTTTTTTCCTTTATTTAAGTTTATTTACCAATTAACTGACGATGAAGAATGTGTTGCCATTGCAACTCGTAATGTCATTAAAGAATTTGCTGCTGACGGCGTGAAATATTTAGAATTAAGAACTACTCCTAGAAAGGATGCAGAGACAGGTAAATATCATTGAGAATGTCTTGGCAATGACCCTGACTTTTGTAAAAAGGAATGACAAAGGTTTCCTACCTTGAAGCTGTTACAAATGTCATTCAGGAACCCAGAAATGATGACATGATTGTCAAGTTGATTGTGTCCATTGACAGACGCAATACTTTAGAAGAAGCTCAAGAAGTCGTTGATTTGGCCCTCAAGTTTAGAAATAAGGGCGTTGTAGGTATTGATCTTTGTGGTGATGTTACGCAAGGTGTATTCGAGGATTTGAAACCTGCATTTATCCGCGCTCAACAAGAAGGATTCAAGATTACTTTACATTTTAATGAAATTGAAGAAAATGTTTTGGAAGCACCTAGTTTACTATCCATTAAACCTGATCGTTTAGGACATGCAACACTTTTAGACGATTACAGTAGAAAGGCTGTTTATGAACAAAATATACCAGTTGAAATTTGCATGACTTCGAATGTTTTGTGCAACACTGTCAAGACTTTTGAGGAGCATCACCTTAAAGATTTATTGAACGATAACCATCCTTTTGTGTTATGTGTAAGTAGAAAGTAAGATAGGTTGTTTATGATGATACTAACTGGGTGAGATAGACTGACGACAAAGGTGTCTTTTTTAGTGATTCCTCAAACGAATATAAGATAGCTGCTCAAACTTTTGCTCTTAGCAAGGAAGAGTTATTCAAAATATCCTATGCCTCTATTGATGCCATTTTTGGTGGAGATGATATTAAAGAAAAGTTAAGAGAAAAATGGCTCCAATGGAGAAAAGAGAATGAGGATCAATTTGCTTAATAAAATAGACCTTTAATTAAACTTCTGTTCTAAGGGACGAATATAATGCTTGGGATATTCAACTGTCAATAAATGAATGTGATGCGTGTCTAATTCAATATTTCCTGTCTTGAAGTCTACTCTAACAGGCACATGATGTGTTCTATGATCAATAGAAACATGATAACCACGCTCTGATAACACATCCATAACAATGGCTGCAAAATGATCTTCGCCCATTGCCGGCTCTTCACTATATAAGTAAGGTTATAAAACCGAATGAAACTACGTAAATGATGCAAACTTACGTTCTTATATTTACATGGCCACAGATGGAATGACGTTGAACTTTGGGTATCACATTCTCATCAATAAAACGTATAGCCTTGTGTAACAAGTGGGGTTCAGTGTCTTGATAATGCTCTAGTCTACTTATCAAATCCTATACCAAATAGAGTATTTAATATCATTTCTGTTGATTCACGTATATATTTATTACCTGGCGAGCATGAATACCAATTTGAGTCGCAACAGGAATATGAGAAATAGAGTCGTAAGTATCTGAATCCAATTCTAAAGAAGACTGATATTCGAATTCCTTCAAGATAATTTGCAAAACTTCTTTAATCGTTCCAGTTGCATTGATTAAATCTTTTTTTTTTTTTTTTTACATATAATCATTAAATAATCATTCTTTTCCCCAATAAATCTTTGACTTACGAAATGGGAACATTTTTGATAACTTTAATAATGAGCCGTAGTGTGCCTTAAAGATGGAATACCTTTGACGAATCAACTAAACAACAAATTAGTATACTAAAAAGTAAATGGAGCTTTGAAAAACTCTTACTGTTTCATCATTATCCGTGACACGTTCATCCCAAAAAACACCTTGGCCTGTCTTTTTTACTTCCAAGTTATGCTCACGAATCATTCTACCTCTTGCTAATTGTCTTTGAACTGATATTTCTTCGTCTACATATAATACACAAATACGAAACACAGGTCGACTAAATTGAACACTCGTTAGTAACTTGTATCTCACTTTCTTTAATCATAAAATTACGGGAATTGGTCTCTTTTATCTGTGTTCCAATACTCTCTTCTTAATTCAGTCATGCGGTCATGTAACAGTTTAAGTGCTTCTACTTGAATATCCGTTCTTGGAAATCCATCCACTAAAACACCTACCGTTGGGTCACAGTCTAACATGGCATGCAGCAATAATTCTATCACGTAACGGTCGGATATCATTTGACCTCTGTTGATGAGCTCTTTACACTCAGGTGCTTGAAGTAATTGAGACACAGAAATAGGAGGATTTGTTATTCCACGTGCACGTAAAATAGAAGGAGTATGGGTTCCTTTTCCTGATCTATTAATATACTCTATTAGCGACAAAATAACCACCTTTGACTCTTCTTTTTTTTTTTTCTTTACCCTGGTGCTCCCATCAAAAATATAAACTCACGAGGTAAATGAATGTTATCTCTACCATAATGATCTTCAATATTTTTCCACGCTTGGTTGAATATTAATTTTGCATCTTTAATCTCAGCCGCTCTATTTGTTTTATGTTACTAACTATTATTAGGAATCAAATAGAATGCTTGCCTGGAATTACTCTCGTGGCTAATACTTCGAGAATTACTAGTAGCTAATCAAAAGAGAGAAGGGGAGTTTTTTTTTTTAGCTGTGAATGTTGTTGCATTGTTGTTTCTTACTTGTTGGTTCAGGAACTGCAGCATATTGTTTTGGTGAAGAAGAAGTTGTATAATAAAAGATAGCTCTATGGGTTTTGGCCAGGTTTGCTCTATTACTATGAAGGATACTAGATGATCTCTTTAAAAGTAACGGTAAAATTCTTCGATTGGCCAACATCATCATAAAAGAAAAGAAGAAAAGAAAAAAAAAAAAAAAAAGATTGAACAACGCCCAAAAAATATTAAGAACCACCATATTTCTGAATTTCCTTTTTACTATATCCAAAAAAGAAGGTAAGCTGAATGTCTGAAAATTAATTTTGATTCGTCCAGAAAAAAACTGACACTGTCTGAATTTCAAGTATTTTTATTGTTGTTGTGATGTGTTATGGGAAAGTTACCACCTTTTTGAAAGATAATGACAAAATTACAAAAGTGATATTAAGCTCATTTCATTGAATACATCTCATTTCTTTTCTTTTATAAAGTATGAGCCTTTATTATTGTTAATACGACACTCTTATGCTACAGAAAAGAAGGTTGGCAATACATATATGAGAAAAGGCTTTACCTGTTAAAGCAATTGACTCAACAACAGCGCTGATCCCTTGGCTATGTAGCATTTCATAATTTCAATGACAAATTCAATAAATGCAGTGATAATTGAGCTTCTGGCGGTCCCAGCAACGGCCACCTTCTACGTCTGAGCTTTAAAGTGTTTTTGTTGTTGTGCCTTTGATATGTATAGTCATAACGATCAATTTCTTGACCTTCATTATGGTTTGCTCATCCAAACTGGACAAGAAAATACCTCTTTTCATTGAAAGCATTATTCTTTTCACTTGAAAAAAAAGGGGGAATACCACGTGCAATACAGCAGCACACAGCCTGAATGAAGTAAGGTTATCAGGTTATTTCTAAAGCGCAAACTGGAAAAAAAACAGTGTCATATATCAACCAAGGTCATTAATAAGTATAATGAAGTCGGTTTGCTCTTTGTTTGTAGCAAAAATCATGCATATAAAGGAGGAGTTGCATTTTAATTTTTCATGTTCTTCAACAATAATAGAAGAACTGTTATTAGGAGTTTTTCTAGTAACATTCAGGTACGAACTTGACAAAACAGTCCGCTGCTACATTGCGCTTAGTGTTCCCTTCAAAAAAAAAAAAATAAAATAAAAGCTTAAGGTGACTAAAAGGGAAGTACTATACCCAGAAAGTAAGTCGTTTGACATGTCAGTATCCATACTCTCAATAGGTAAATTGCAGTCGTCTTCGGCAGAATATCCAAGCACCTGGTCATCTTCCTCGATTATTGTACTGTTATCTTCAGTGCTATTTTCTTCTATTACGCGCTTGCCGTCTCTAGACTCGAATACGATATAATCTTCTGCCGCTGCAGCATCGCCATCCAAGACATCGCTGTTAGTGTTCTGAGATTCAACCGGAATTATCTTTGATCATGTGTGCAATTTGGTCTTGAGCAACAGCACTTTGCTCGATGTCGACTTTGTCGTATTTGAAGGTAACTCAAGCACTATTAAATCTACTCCAACATGAAGCATAACATGAACCACAATTAGCTAATATACCTAAAGACAATACAAATTGGTATTATCTTTACGATAACATATTGTTTAAAAGAAGTAGATACTATAATTAGACAACTATAATAGTACATAAACTGTTAATGTAGAACATACGTATTAAATGACAAACTATATAATATTTATTAGGTACTGAAAGGATAATTTAGCTTGCTTAGTTGAAGCAAATGCCTCCAACATGTAAATTTTGATGAAAAATGATGGAGAAATGTGGCTATATCACATTTTAGAACATACATGGTACGAAATATGTACTACAATTTAGATACGTGGTTATACTCGTCTTTAAATTAAATGTCTTTATTGCTATTTGACAAATTATTAAGCTTCAGCAATGTCTTCTTCATTAACAGAGCATTGACAATGACCGATACAACTTACTTGACTAGTGGTAGGAAAGACTTTAGAAGATAAACCGATGCATCTACTTAATAACTACCCAAGTTCTAGTCCAAAGAATCCAAAGTCATTGCTGACTCACTCAACTTCCCAGAGCGTTCAAATGGCCGAATTAAATAAAACTTACATTTTAAAGAAAAGCGGTGAAGTGCTAAACAGAACAGATATTGTCAAGTTATTGAAAGAGAGTAAAACCAAAACTTTTGGTTGGTTTCTTGGATAACTACATAGCAATACTACAAAGCACCTAGATGTTTCTAAGAAACAAATACTAATTCTGTGAGCGACGTACTTTTACCCAATTGAATCAAGAAGATAGTATAAGGAGGTGATTTTTTTCAGCGGCACGGAAAACTTATAAAGCTCATCAGAATAATCTGAAAGATGCATACATACATCACAACGTAATCTCAAAGAAGTAACGTACAAGCTGTATTGTCGTCCCCTCTTCTAATCAGGGCAAGAAAGAACTAACCTCAGTCTCTTTTTCTTTATACTGGGAAAAATCAATTCAAACTGCTGGCATTGTTCTTTGCTAAAAGTCTTTCTTCATGGCTACCTACTATGTACCCCTTTCCAGATCAAAATGCTTTTGGTGCTTTTGATAATGAAGAAGAGTAGGTCGAAAACACAGTTTATTCAGGCTCTCAATCTCTTTTAAAAACACTAGGCTCTATACATTTTTCTAATCTATCGTCCCAGAATTCTGTCGGCCATGATTGCCAAGTCTTTTCAGAAAGGTCATAGATACTCTAGATGTTTTTTTTTTTTTTTTTTTTTTTTTTTTTTGCGGGAAAAATAATAGAAAAGGGCCGTAGATTACCCGTATCCGAGAATTTGCACCTTTCTACAACATCATTGGCTTGCCTTTTTTATCGATAGAAGACTTGCATCGAAATATCATCGATATATATCAAGAGATGTAACGTTCTACTAGATAACTGCTTTTTTTATCTTGCTATGTCTATTTTCTCAAGATTACCTAAATCTAAATTATTGCGATTCTCCCTGGGAGGTGGAATAATCGGTTCAGGAATCTATGCTTACGATGCCAACACACAGGAACAACTGATTGGAAGAAATGTGCGCACTTTCTACAATGGGGCGGCTCTCGCCATAGACTATAAGCTCAATTTCAACCCAGAAAAGACAGAAGAATCCAACTTGAAAATCGAGAGACTCCATGAACGTGCTGCTAACCGCCTTTTTGATGTGATTGGGGCAAATGGCGGTTTGTATATCAAGATGGGTCAAGTTATTGGTACTCAATCAGCCGTATTACCTGCTGCATACCAAAGAAGAGCAAAAGAGCTTTTTGATCGTGCGCCAGCCGTCCCTTTCCAAGACATTGAGCACGTATTTACCGAAGACTTTGATGGTCTCAAGCCTCAAGACGTTTTTGCTGAATTTGATATGATGCCTATTGCTTCGGCTTCAATAGCTCAGGTACATAAAGCCAAGTTAAAAAATGGTGAAACTGTTGCCGTCAAAATCCAGAAACCTGCAATCAAGAAACAATTAAACTCTGATTTATGGGCATTTCGTGTGTTATTGAAGCTGTATGAGTATGCTTTTGAACTGCCTCTGTCTTTTACGAGTGACTATATTGAACATCATGTACGTATGGAAACTGATTTTCAGAACGAAGCAAGGTAAGATAAATATATAAGTACAATGAACGAAATTTTCTCATCTGTATGTAGAAACTCACAAAAGGCTTGGGAGAACATACAGAAAGAGAAGACACTCAAAAACAAAGTGTACATACCAAAGGTGTATGAAGAATTCAGCTCCAAAAGAGTTTTAGTGTGTGAGTGGATAGATGGAATTCAATTGACAGATAGAGAAGCGTTGGAGAAAAATGGGCTGAATTATATAGATGCTATGCAAACATCAGTAGATGCCTTTGCTAGTCAGATATTCCGCAGTGGGTTTGTGCATGGTAAGCTTTATCTTTTCTAAAGTTATTGTGGGCTCAACTTCTTATCTATTCTATCTAGGCGATCCTCATCCCGGCAATGTACTAGTGCGAAAAAACCCTCATAAAAAGAATGACCTACAGGTAGTTTTGATTGATCATGGGTTATATATTCAGGAATCAGAAAAGTAAGTTTGTATCAGAGCTGTGTTTATGAAGTAGCTCTCTGATTGCTTGGTATAGGTTTCGTTTAGAGTATTGTCAGTTATGGGAAGCATTGTTTATGTTAGACCTGGATAAGATGACAGAAGTGTGTAAAGAATGGGGAATTTACGACGCCAACATGTTTGCATCTATCACATTACAACGTCCCTATTCTGGAAAAAAGGCTGTTCATACGGGTGAAGCTGTAGACATGAAAGATGTGTATGAATTCCAAAGCGGTATGAAAGAAAGAATTGCGAACTTTTTAAAAGAGCAAGAGAAGTTTCCAAAGGAGCTGATTTTTATTGGAAGAAATATGAATATTATGAGAGCAAATAATAAAGCGGTTGGTAGCCCCATCAATAGAATCAACATCATGGCTAGGTGGGCTGTATTAGGCTTATCGAATGAAAAGGGAACTTGGTTAAGCTGGCGATCTTATTTATTTGAAACGACTCTGTTGTTGATGAGTCTTAGCTTTTGGTTAATACGATTCAGGGAGGCAGCAAACAACTTTATTTTCGGAACTAAAGCTCGCGGTTTGGAAGACGTATTAGATGATAGAATGAAAGATCAGGTGTGTACTCAATATGCAGCATATATATATATATATATTTTACCAAAAACCTAACGGGCTTTATGTAGATGTACAAGCAATATGGTATGAAGGTTGATCCCAAATTTTTTGAAGGATAAAATAGCGTCTTAGTAACCATAGAGACAACGCGTGTATATAGAGTTAAAAATAGAATAAACAAAATACTACAATAAAGCCTAATCTGATTAAATTTTTTGCTTCATAAACTCGAAACCAAAAAGGATTGACGTATAAGTAATAATAGTACAAAATTCAACAGTTACGCAATGCCATTGCTTTTTGAAGAGAGCTGTATTCCGGGAAAGGGGTTAGCCATAGCGAGCCGCAATTCATGTCGAGTTTGTGACTTTAAATTTTTTTTTTTTTTTGTTTAAATAATTTTTTTGATTCTGAACTTGTTGTGTTCCCTCCTAATTCTTTAAGGTAAAAATTGATGACACACATCCATCCATCCATCCGTTATTAATCTATCTTTATACTACTTTAGTTTATCAAAATGGGTAAAGAGAAGACTCACGTTAACGTTGTCGTTATTGGTCACGTCGATTCTGGTAAGTCTACCACCACTGGTCACTTGATTTACAAGTGTGGTGGTATTGACAAGCGTACCATTGAAAAGTTCGAGAAGGAAGCCGCTGAACTCGGTAAGGGTTCTTTCAAGTACGCCTGGGTTCTTGATAAGCTCAAGGCTGAACGTGAACGTGGTATCACTATCGATATTGCTCTCTGGAAGTTCGAAACCCCCAAGTACAACGTCACCGTTATTGATGCTCCTGGTCACAGAGATTTCATCAAGAACATGATTACTGGTACTTCTCAAGCCGATTGTGCTATTCTTATCATTGCTGGTGGTACTGGTGAATTCGAAGCTGGTATTTCCAAGGATGGTCAAACCCGTGAACACGCTCTTCTTGCCTTCACCCTTGGTGTCCGTCAATTGATCGTTGCTATCAACAAGATGGATACTACCAAGTGGTCCGAAGCTCGTTACAACGAAATCGTCAAGGAAGTCTCCTCTTTCATCAAGAAGATCGGTTTCAACCCCAAGTCCGTTCCTTTCGTCCCCATTTCTGGCTGGCACGGTGATAACATGTTGGATGAATCCACCAACATGCCCTGGTTCAAGGGATGGAACAAGGAAACCAAGGCTGGTTCCAAGACCGGTAAGACTCTCCTTGAAGCCATCGATGCTATTGACCCCCCTACCCGTCCCATCGATAAGCCTCTCCGTCTTCCCCTTCAAGATGTCTACAAGATCGGTGGTATTGGTACAGTTCCTGTCGGTCGTGTTGAAACTGGTGTTATCAAGGCTGGTATGGTTGTCACTTTCGCTCCTGCTGCTGTCACCACTGAAGTTAAGTCCGTCGAAATGCACCACGAAACCCTCACTGAAGGTCTCCCCGGTGACAACGTCGGTTTCAACGTCAAGAACGTCTCCGTCAAGGATATCCGTCGTGGTAACGTCTGTTCCGACTCCAAGAACGATCCCGCCAAGGAATCTGCCTCTTTCACTGCTCAAGTTATTATCTTGAACCACCCTGGTCAAATCTCTGCTGGTTACGCACCAGTCCTCGATTGTCACACTGCTCACATCGCCTGTAAGTTCGCTGAACTCATTGAAAAGATCGATCGTCGTTCTGGTAAGTAACAAAAAAAATATTTAAACACCGACCTTGGAAAATTTTTTGAAAATTTTTTGCCTGATTTCAAAATCTTGGAATCTTGCATGGACTTCATTAACACTTCCTATGGTCTTCTTTAACACAATATTAACGAATTTCCGTTCAACAAAGGTAAGAAGCTCGAAGACGCTCCTAAATTTGTTAAGTCCGGTGACTCTGCTATCGTTAAGATGATTCCTTCCAAGCCCATGTGTGTTGAAGCTTATACTGACTATCCTCCTCTTGGTCGTTTCGCTGTCCGTGATATGCGTCAAACCGTCGCTGTCGGTGTCATCAAGGCTGTTGAAAAGGTCGATAAGGCCGGTAAGGTTACCAAGGCCGCTGCCAAGGCTGGTAAGAAATAAATTATTTCTTAGCTAGTTCTCCTGAAAAGTATCTACTTTTGTAAAATAAAATATCTATAAAATGCACTTCACAAAAGTAACCGTATGTCTTTTTTGTCTTGTTCCGTTTTCTTAAAAATCCTTGAAAGTTATTAATTTTGAAACCTACTATGTAACGCGCGCAGGGCATTTTTGCTTACTAGTGAAAGCTAGATGATGTGCTGCTCAGAGGCATAATGTTTGCAGTGAAAGTGCAAGCAAATGTTAGTGATATGCCAACTAATTGTAAAGTAGCAAAAGTGTTTGTGAACGCGTTTATCATTGTAGGTACTTTGCGGACAATGATTTTCAATGATGTGCATATATTAGGAGAAATGTCAAAGATGAAGGTAATGGAGAGAATGTATTTAGCTTAATGAACACACGGATTTCTGCTGAATGTTTGCTAAATAATACGCTTTTATTATATATATATGACTCTTCTCAAGACAATGAATCCTATTTTCCCCTATAATAAATCAAACATCATAGAACAAAGAGATATAACAAAGCCCACAAACTGACGGTATTTTCTCCTTAATGTTAATAAATAGTAACAGCTTTTATAATTCCTCTTCTTCTTTTTGTCTTATTGTACAACATGCAAACTTAAATCATTGGCGAAAGAAACTTTCTGGAATATCTTCCTTAATAACGGTTATGCTCTTCTTATACTTTTGTCGCGTGTAATGAACGTGTACATTTAACAAATCTCGAAAGAATTAATCAAAGACCACTACGGCGACGGAATGATTTTATTGTTCACCACGAGCACCTATGCTACATAAACGGTATCTATTAAGTACAGCTGGGCCTCGATAATCTCATGTCCCTTTAATTGTAACTCTCCATATGTTTGGGCACTTCCAGCAATCTGACAAATTTCCGTCATACAATATTTGGATTTTGAAGAAGCGTGGAATGAGCTGATGAACGAAGAGGAAAACACGTCCATAGCGCTAATTACCAACTGGAAATTGGAGGACGATTCAACTTTCATTTTGGATACTGTATATCCCATGTACATCTCGGAGTCCCAGCTGGGATGTTCCCCTGAACAGCAAAATTATTGAGGGAATACTGTATATTTCAACGAAGCCGCCCATCCTTGACTGCCTGAGACTCCAGGAATACGAATCTGGGACTACTTGTTTTTTTAATACTCCCGTGAAGGCGAATTCGTTGGGTCTGAAACACCACTAAAAAACCTCCCAAGTTTAAGAATAGAAACACGAATACTGGTACGATATAATGCAGAGCTGTACATGCACCTTACTAATCTATCTCGTAGTTTGGCGCTCAAACTCTACAATGACTAACGGCTTATGATACTGCACACAGTCATTCACTACAGAGAAAGACCGGTTATATACGAAGCAAAAGTGTCAATTATGCGTTGAACAGAATTTTCCAACATCCATTGAATATCCTATGTTGAAACAATAAGCAACCCACCTATACACTTCGCAAGCATCGACATCGTGGGAATCACCTGCCTCACCTCATCGACGCGGCATACATACAAAAACTGCTATTTTTTTAAGAGGCTGTGCCCCTATATCCAACGGAAGTAAGCCATTCAAACAATTGGGAAAAATATACCGAAGCATCAATTGATTATACGTTGCCGTCTGAAGAAATACAACAAACCATAGAGTAAGAAAAGCGGCGATACAGAAAACCCATGTTTTTCTTTTATTTATCGAATAAAGTATATCTTGCTTCTTCTAAATTTTTCAAGCAGTCAGCCAAAGAGATAAGTTATCGAAGAGCGCCAATGACAGTTCTTGAATGTTAGAGTCAGGAATGGTGCTTTAGCTTTTAGTGCCAATCATTTGATTTGGCTCTCTAGACCTCAACAGTATTTTTTTTTTTTTAACTAGCAAAAATGAAAGATCTTTGTAAACTAATGCATGTCAAAACAAACAAGGTTACATAAACTCTTTGATTTAGCAAACTGGTTGAAATTATGTAGGAGATAATGGTTCCCCTTCTTAGTCAAATTGAATGATTTTCACTAGCACAAAAGTGGTTTCACTCGGGAAGTTTTACTTCCTAGTTATAGCGCACTTACTCCGCGAGATAAGTCACTGTCTGCTATACTCAGTTTCTCTCACATTGGATGCCTTCTTGCAGTTCTTGGTCCGTAGAAGAAGTCACTATTATTACTAAACTACCTCTATTGTACAATTCTCTCCTGGCATGCTTCGTCAACACTAATAGTCCGAGAAATACTTTGAAGGCATTGTACCTTGATTCTTTAGCCGCCGAAAACATTATGCACATATCGACCGACTACTATTTTTACTGCCGAGCGATACCACACACTAAGTAGCAACCTTGTCGTATTTGTGGGTTAATATCTTAAGTTCTGTACCTGTAGACTATAGTCATAGATGGTCTTGCAGCTTGTTAACTTTAACATATTAAAATTTTTGACGGTTTGATCACACCTACTACTAGCCCTTAGTTCTAAGTGTTAGCTTCTCTTGCCTTCATGACAATATGCTACCATCTCGTGATTTAGTAATCTAATTCCCTCATACTCATGAAAGCATACAATAATCCAGTAGATACATACACAGTAATAACGCTATACTTTTAAGCAAATGAATAATAGTAGCAAAATAAAGCTAGCTATTATAACTTTTTTAATATTTTTCATGTTGAAAATATATGTGCTATTCGTGCAAAGATAAAGTATACATAAATTGATTTAAGTATTCGCTAGAAATAATACAGTATTCATTGGTCTTGTTATTCAAAGAAAGAGGTCAATTCCCTATCATTGACAAGAGGGGGCTCTTGCAAGTAAATTTGAAGTTCCTCAGGACATTGTAAATTGCTACATAGATTATTCATGTATTTAGTACTAGTATTTGTTATCCATATATAGTAAACTTACGCATTTTTAAGAACAATGGACTTTTGCTTGATAGTAAATCCGTCACATAGAATTGCAGCTCTTACAATTCTTTTTAATAGACCATTGTCGAATGAATGTAAAGGCTTACTTGTATGTATCCTTAGAGCCTCTATATAATGATGTATAAACAACGGTTTCTTGTACTAAATCAATGTTATACCTGTAACTAGTTTGTAGCATTCATAAATAATATCTCTTTGGATTGTAGTTATTATTCTTGATTGCTTCCAAGGAATGTTCATGATGACAGTAATTAAATACTCAAAGGGTCTTTCAGGACATCTGCGATTATAATGAACCTAGTATATAAAGCTAAAGTAAAAGCGAGAATAGTTATTTTTCAACCAATGAATCACCTTATAATGTCTGCATATATTCAGTAGGCTTTGCAAATCCCTTTGGTCCATAAAAAAGGTAGGAGCTTTACTATCGGCATCTTGATCTTTTGGATTACTATAAGGTATTGCTCTACCATCTTTGAAGCTACCTTTCCAGGAAGGAAACAATTCATTGCAAAGTTGATCGTAAGAACTTAATTCAAAGAGAACTCGACGGCTTTGAGTAAACAGTAACTTGAAAGTGCTTACAATATAAGCTATTTCTTCTTTACTTGTATGATGAGGGAATTTTGCTTCAACATATGCTACACCCGTAGTTTTTCCTGTCTTGACATCCATTAAAATCTATTTAAATGTTGTTAATATATATGTTATTTTCCATAGTGGTAAAACTTACATGCACAGCTTGTGGTAATTCAGTTTCTGAAGGTAATTCAGTAAACTTGCAATTTTGGAAAACACGCTTGATATTGTCCATATTTAAGCCCCAAGGGATCTAACAACAACAGTAAGTTATTATACTTATTAGTCGTAATTTTTTTTTTTTTTTTTTTTTTTTTTTTTTTTTTTTTTTTTTTTTACTACTTACGTTGCTAACTCTAATGACTGTGTATGGTCTTTCAATAGATGTGTTATTAAAGTCGATATTGTTGTTAATAGAGCTCATCAAGTATACTGAATCCGATATGTATTTTGGAATGTTCACATTTTTAGGTGTATGTGTTGCTGATAGGTTAGATGGGTCTGCATCAGCCTCATTACTTACGGAGCCAATTGTTGAGTCATCTTTTTGAAGGAGTTGTTGAATGATTTGTGCGTTAATAGAAGGCTTAGGTAACTGTTGTTTAAGTTTCATAGCATTACTTTTGTTTTGAGAAATGACTTCGGACCAAGTAGGGGATTTCAAATCTTCACTTTCTTTTGAATAAAACTCTTTATATACTGATTGATCAACGTTGTTCTGCCCAAGTACACTTTGGTTTCTTTTATTATAATCAAGTAGATAGTTGTCTGGCTGCAGGTTAGTAGTATCTTGAAGTAGAATAGGTCTTGTCAAGTCTGAAGTAGTACTAGAAGGAAAGAGTCCTGGAGGAACATGAGTAAACTTTCTTGAAGAATAGTCTAAATAATAATATTAGTTATTTTACTTAGTAACAACATTTTGTTAAATGTATATATGTACCTTGTTCAGTAATATTTCTAGTATTATCTGAATAGATAGAAAGGTTTGATAGTTGTTTAAGAACTTCTGTGTTTGTGTCATTCCACCATGAATCAATAGGAGTAATGGTAGGCTCAACTATCATAGGAGTGTTTGGTTTACAAGAAACAGAGTGGAAGCAATATTGCATACCTAAAAATGGAGTAGCTTGTCTTCCATTCATACTTTGATTGTGATCAATATGGTTTAACAAGTTTTCATTTAGTTTCCATGAGCTTTTTTCAATATCATTTGACCTAAACCCAGAGAAAATCCTTTTCTCTATACTGTTGTTATAGTAATCTTAAACAGCGGAAAAAAAAAAAAAAAAAAAAAAAAAAAAAAAGAAGCGTGTTAATCAAGGTATAAATAGTAAAACAATATAGTAAAGTTTTTGTTAAACATTATAATACTTACTGTAAGTCATAACCTTCTTGAAAATTGATACTACTTAAAAAGAAAAATAAAGAAAAGAAAAGAGAAATAAACAATAACAGAAAAAAAAAATATTATTTATATTGAAAATTAATGAGTAGTATTATCGTAGCAACAAGTATTCTTCTTTAACTACTACTACTACTACTACTACTACTACTACTACTACTACTACTACTACCATACGTATAAGCCTTCTCTTAAAATTACAATTGTTCACACCCTTAATCTCCATGTTTTCATTTTATATTCTAAGGAGTAGCGCGGTTACTTTCATCTTTAGAAATTCAGCACGGAAACATTTACTGCAATAGCCTATTTTCTTGGGAGATGGTTTGCATGTATAGTGGTGATTTGTGTGACCATTGGTTCACAGTGTGTAAATTTATTAGCACTGACCAATAGCTAATTCTTGATTTGTTGATATAATTCACGTGTTATTGCAACTGCCAATAATATGCTTCCTAATGTCAACAAGCTCCTTGTTAAAAGTGGTTATATTGAGCCCTTTTAAAATCAAGTTGCTAATAAGTATATATACTAAAAATACATTAAAGGCTTTTACTCAATAAAAGCACATTTAATTGGCTACCAAGGTCTGGTACGATTTTGTAATAAATTAATGCTAAATCTAGTAAAATTATATAAAAGAGGTCCAGGAGAATAGAGGTGACATTTTGTTGACTTGTTATATCATAGCTTTCTATGGTAGTTTTTAAGCTGGACATTTTCAACTATAGAAAAGATTTTGTTTGTTTCATGAATAAGTATCATTATGGTTTGATTTTTAAAACAACAAATCATGTGTGCTGATGAAAATCCTATCTTAAATCCTTTAGTGGCGTCTATATTTGACAATTCGTAGTGTTAGTGAGCATTAATTAATTAATTAACAGTGTAAACAGTATACAGAAACCTCTTAAAAAAATCTAATTGCCAAAACCCTAGTTGTTATCAATGAGACACTTTCAGTTAGGTAGTATGTATGTAGGATTGTGCAGGTACTGGCGAATTAAGGCAATTTCACATATAGCCTTAGCCAAAAGAATCTCAGGCTCTTTTTTTTTTTTTAAAAAAAAAAAAATCAACATATAAATCTCGTTTCCTTCTAAATTCTTCAAAGTCATGGAAAGGTCTAGTACAATCACATATGTATAAGAATGAAAAATGATTTCTAATATGTGAGCTTTATTTACAGTTCGTTCCCTGATAATTTCACGATTCAGGGAGAGGTATCACAATGAATAATCATGTGATTCTACTGCCAAAACCTAAGGGTGGAGATACTCTTAAGGCTTCAGCATATCAAGGGTTAAATAAAAGGGTCCTTATATTATAACAACATTAATGTAACTCGAGACCGGAATAGTTACAAATTATACACTCTTTAATATCGTCTATTATCTGGGGTAAAGCATGTAGAAAAAAAGCTCTACGCCTTACTTTACACTGCCATATGCTTCGTTTTTTACCTTCTCTGTAGCCCACCTTCCTAAAGTCAACGCTCCCTAACACAAGTTATTGTAATAGCCTGCGCTTTTATACTCTCATGCCCCATGTGCCTGTTAAAGTTATTTAGAAACAACTATAAAAATTATTAGTACCTGATATGTAGTAAAGTTGAGTATTAGATATGTTGTCTTGCGATTTCACATCTCTTTAACTATTAGTAACAGCAATTAGTTGATGCTGGTATTTATATTACTTTCTAAGTTCTCAACAAGGTGAAAAGATAGTCTTCTTCCTGCATTACCTCATTTTAAGAATATGCATATATATATATAAGCGACAAAGCTGATAAAATCGTGTATGCTAGGTCTATAAATTCAGTCACTGGTTTTTCTTTCTTTGAAATACTGTATATATACCTAGTATCCAAACCCAATCTTTGTTATAAATGTATACATAACTTTGGTAGCTTAGGAAAATTTGAATATCATATTACATAGAAATTCTCATTGCACTGCTATTAGTATGCTAGTATATTGTAACGCAGTGGAACGTGTAGTAAATACAATTTTGTAAATTTAACTGTGTAATATACTTTCCTTACTGTATTTTGCACCAAGAATGGTTATAAACATTTATTTCTACCGTTGAGGTTCTTGGTTAGCAGACTGTTAAATGTAAAGACGTGATGTAACATTTCTTTAATCACTTCGAAGTCTTTTTTTTTTTTTGTTTTTTGTTTTTTGTTTAGAGAGATACGACGATATTAGAGCCTCGCGTTACTGTGACATTTTGCTAGTGCCTTTACTTTTTAATTTGTATAGTTATATTTCTTGACCATTGGATTTGCTGATGGTCTGTCTTTTATAGAAATAAGGGTGATCATTGTAGGACAAGACTAACCTGAGAATAATAGGCGTCATGTTCGTTGACTCATAATATAACACGATGTATTTTGCATTATAGAAAAAGAAGAGTGTAAATTACCTGCTCTAGTTGCTTGTGTCAATTGTATACAATCTGATACCTGACCTAGTTAACTTTCTTGGGAGGATCAGTTCTTTTGTACACTTTTGGGGTAAGAAGCGGAGAACTTTTTTTTACGGCGCATCACAGTGTACACGCGTACAAGGATAGAAGGATGTACGCAGAGAAAAAAAAAAAAACAATTGCTGATGCACACAGTTTTCAGCATATACATACTACTGACGTAGGGGAGAGAATGATTCTATAAAAGTAAACTCGCGAAAGACTGATCCATAAAAAGAAAAAATAATTCACGGTAAAGAAACTCTAAAACAGATGAATGTATGCCATCAAATACACGGTACCATGACTCAGCCTACAATTAAGAAACAAACAATAATTTTCCAAACTGTTAGTTACTTAGTATGCGTATTGTAACACTGATTTGCACAGCAAAAAAAAAAAAAAAAAAAAATCCTGATGTAGTATATAGTTTGACGCCTCATTCATAATATATAACGTGAGCAAACTTTTCTTTCTTTCTTTTTCTTCTTTATTTTTGTAATCTTTTATTCAGCAACAGTAGCACACATTTACTTTGACATTTAGGAAAGATGGCTATTGAATGGATCTATGCTGATGGCGCCCAATGGGTTACTTTTGATAAGATCGCTCAAAATAATATCGAATGTTTATGGAGTAATAACTCTTCTAGCTGGATTACATGTCAGTCTTTTCAAACTGCAGTGTATGTTGATATAGCTCAAATGACTTTGATTTGCAATGGACGCTCTCATAGTATTGTACGCTTAACTTTGTAATTTTAATGTGTATATAAATAAATAAAACAAACATGTCAGCTGTTGATCTATGACCCTCTGTTACAATAAATAATCTTGATTTATGCGTAGAAGATTCATAAGATCGAAACAGGCATTCAGGTAATACAGAAAAGCCGTTATAGACTATGTCAAAACAGCAGTGTTCAGGCATTTTCCGAGCATGCACATAGCGTTGGTGGCTTTTCTGTTGAATTAAATTTTTCAGAAATTCTAGTTTTCTACAATTTGTCAAGTGTCATTTACAAGTTTGATAAAGAAAGGTTGCTCGACTACTTTTTTTTTAAAGCTTCCCATTTATTAGGGCAATACTTCTTGAGGGAACGTCAAGCAAGTACACAACAAGTGAACATCAGCCGGTAACGATTTCTGTTGAAATTCTTATGAAAAAAGTAGCTATCTTAAGACAAGGACATAATTGACAGATCACAGAAATAAGCCCGCGGTATGCTTAAAATGCTTATGTGCAATAACCTTGGATAAGATAATAATGAGTACACAGAAACTACGGACTGGACTTCTTTAAAAAAAAAAAAAAAAAAGTATATCTTGTTGCAAAACAAACTTTTAGTGAACAAAGTGACCCGTCAATTTGATAAAGCACTAAAGTATAAAGATTGCAGCGGCAATTGAAACAAAAACTCATTATCAGATATCTATACTTGAACATAGACAGGGACTTGAGATAAACATATTAAGCCTTGCCCTATTTTTAATGAAAGTGACCACTCTAAACCATTTTTGTAATAGGAAAAGTCCTAAACCCCTTCAATAGAAAAAAAAGAGGTTGTGCGGATTTCAAAATAACCAATGTTGTTACAGAATTTACCATGGTTACTCACAAAAAAAAAAGCTTTTTTTTTTTTTTTTTTTTTTTTTTGGTTTTATTTCAGTAATGTATAATCATTTCAGGACATGAAAACTTCAATAAATTCTGTTGATCTGGAAAGCCTAATTCAGATTACTGGCTATAATTTTGAAGCTCCAACATTACTCGAAGGAGTAGATAATGTTGCCATTGCTCATGGGATTAGGTATAATAAACAAGAACAAAGTTAAAATTGTTCTATTTGTTTTGTTAACAATAAATAATAGAAATCGAGATAAATTACCTATAGTGGCAAAATTATCACATCAACCACTTCGATTAGAAAGAGAATATCACATCGTACAGCGTCTCTACAGACAAGTTTCAACTAGAGATCTTTTATTGAAACCATTAGAGAGAATCACAATACCAAACAGTGGCTTAATCGCTTTTATCTATGAAGATTTATGTGATAATCGTTTGGAAAATTTTCAACCCTACAATGCTCCTGAATTATTACATAATCACCGTTCTTCAATTATCTGGAATCATGATGAACATGAAAAAATCTCTTTTAAAAGCTTTCTTCAATTTGCAATTCAATGCTGTAACTGCTTAGAAATGATACACAAAAATCAAAGTAAAAATTTTATTTTGTTCAACCTTCATTGGCTAATAGATATTCTATTTTAGTCGTTCATGGTGAAATCAAATTGAATGCTTTGTTATGGCCAAAAGACGACTGTGTTAAAATATGGAATTTTGGAGCTGGCTCTCGAAGTCTTGAGCATAGTTTAACATCTGAAGGGTGGAGAAAGACTGTACAACGTGTAGGCGCAACTAACTTTTTACAAATGCTTATATACATGTCTCCAGAACAAACAGGACGAACAACTTTTCAGCCTGATCACCGTACAGATCTTTACAGTCTTGGTATCACCTTCTTTGTCGTCCTCACTCAAATACTACCTTTTGCTCACAACAGCCCAATGGAAATCGTTCACAATGTTTTAAATAAAAAACTGCCTTTTGTTCATGAAGTCCGTCCTGAAACACCTTTAGCCATTTCCTTAGTAATTGAAAAACTAACAAATAAGGTATATAAAGCTACATTGGATGTCAAAGAGAAATGGCGTTACTAATGGTTATTTGTATAGTCTCCCGATGAAAGATATACTAGTGCTCATGGATTAAGAGAAGACTTAAAAGAATGTCTCAGACAACTTGAAAGTGATAAAAGTACAATATCACCTTTTCCGTTGGGTAAATACGACATAGCGAGTATTTTTACTCTACCCAACAATGGCTGCTTTGGTCGGTCACAAGAACTAAACTTGATTACTGCAATTATTCGACGTACAGCTTATCGATATGGTTTCAACAACAGAAGAAACAGAACAAGCACCAGAGGCATAACAGCTGCTGCTGCTGCTATTTTCACACCTCTTAAATTAACCACAGAAGATCAGTCATCACTGTCCTACAAACGCATTCATAATAGAGCTGAAAACTTGACAGGACAAAATAAAAGCAATCATTATCGAAAGCGGCCGACTGAAATCATTGCTATTCACGGAAACACAGGTGTAGGCAAATCGACTCTTGTACGTAATGTTCAGCAATTTGCAAGAGAGTATGGATATATTGCTACTGCTAAATTTGATACTCGGCAACCCACACCTTATGGTTGTATACTAAGATGTTTGTCTATCTTTTTAAAGAACATCCTAGTAGAACCCCAATCTGAAATTGAACGGTTCAGTAATATGCTAAAAGAGCAACTGGGCGCAGAAACGCTCTCACAACTTCCTACACTATTAGTAGACAATATACCTGAATTAGCTTCCTTTTTCGATCAGCCTTTATTACAACGCGTCTCGAGTACACACAGCAATCTCTCTTCTGCGGGTTGCGAATGTGATATGGAAAGTGCAGAGATTAAGCTTAGATTTCATTCAGCATTTATCGAAATATTTCAAGTGATGATCAATTTTAAATTCGTCACCTTGGTAAGATGAAGATCTGATAAAAACCCTATGTACTTACGTCATTTTTAAATATAATAATAGTTTCTGGAAGATTTACATCAAGCAGGTACAAAAAATTTTCTGTAATTTTTGTTTTGAAAGGTAACACAAAATTAAACTTTAATATTTAGATGAAGCTTCTATTGAGTTATTGGATTCACTTTTATCCGCAAAATTTGATTTTTTGATCATATTGACTTATCGAGATAACGAAGTATCCAACTTGATATCAAAGCTATTGTCGAACGAGGACTCTGTTGTGAGCTATGTTCCTATAGAAAACTTGGAGCAAAAGGCTGTTATGGAGCTTGTTCAGGCCACCATGCATCGTTCAGAAGAAATCGACCTTGTTTTATTGGCTCCACTTGTGGAATTTATCTATAAACGATCGCACGGAAACCCCTTTTATGCATCGCAACTTTTGATGACTTTAGAGAAGAAAAATGTGATTTATTTTACATGGGAGAAGACGCGATGGGAATATAACTTGCAGGAGATTGATAAAGCGCTTACTCACGAAAATGACGATACGGATGGTGATATGAAAATTGAATTCTTGGTACGTCGTTTGAAAGAGCTACCGCGGGACGGTAGAAACTTTCTCAAATGGGCTTCGTTCATTGGTAACAGTTTCAGCTATGAGACAGTAAGGCAGCTTATGATGGATAATCCAGATGTGGACGAGGAAGATAGCTGCGATGATGATGACGATTCTGATGAAGAAGATACGACAATTCCTTCGATCATTATTGGTTCAAAGCGCAAACAGAATGCTATCCATGGACTTCAGTCTGCTTTACAGCAAGGCTTTATTCAGGCTTTCAATAATGATGAATTCAGGTTTACACACGATCGTTATTCACAAGCGGCCATGATGCTCGCTTCTCCCGAAAAGCAGGATCTCATTCATTTACGTATTGCGTTTCATTTTATGTCTAAACATAAAGTCGATAAGTTCTGGGTGGCAGACCATGTCCAAGCAGCCGTTCATTTAATTAAAGAAAAGGAGATCAAGTATCCCTATCGTAGAATCCTTTTGCAAGCTGGTGATAAAGCGTTTGATTCTGGGGCTCACAAATTAGCCTTCAGTTACTACTCTACAGCTCAGCAGCTGCTGACGACCTTTGAGGACCCCTGGAAAGACGGAAAAGACTCGAAGTATTGGGAGACCTTGCATTTGTACACACGTTTGGCAGAGATCAGTTACGTGATGGACTACAATCTCACCAAACTCTATTTAAGCGCTATTTTACAAAACGCTCAATCCGCTATTGATCGCGCTGCTGCATACCGTGTGCAGCACCGGTACCGATGGTCTCATACTGGAACCGAAGAAAGTGCACCCATTTTACTCGAGTGTTTACGCGAGCTCGGTATCAAGGATATTAACATTAATCTGTCTAAAAAAGAACTGATGAATTTGTATTCAGCAACGCGTAAGGAAGTGTTACGTGTAGGGATGAATAATATCTTGAAGCTCTCTGTATGTAATAGTCGATTGATAAAGACTCGGTTGTCTATATTGGAAGAATTATGCTTATGGGCTTACTGGACTAAAGATTTGAAAGCTATGTTATCTGTCGGTGCACGATTTATCTTGAAGACGTTGAAATACGGCACGACACCTACTACTGGGGTTGGATTTGTATTTTTTGGCATTGCTGTGATGCAACTATTCAAGGCATATGAGTTTGGCGAGCAGATTGGAGAAGTGGGTGTTGCTTTATGTAACAGATATGGTGGAAATGCAGAGTCTGCACGTGCGCGTTATCTTTACGCGTCATTCTTGAGCTCATGGAAACACCCTTATCAAAAGTCAATCCCTACTGCTCGTCTTGCTATGAAGCAAGGGTTGTTAGGCGGAGATCGGTTCTATGCAACCTTTGCCCATATTTATGTTGTTGCTGCTAATTTACTTACGGGAGAAAACTTGGCAGATACATTGCGCGAAGCCAAGCATTGCCTTGAAGAATCAGATAGTCTTGGTCAAACAGTTGGCTCATCTATTATCGCCACATCATTGATTCGTGTCATTTTAGCTCTCCAGGGAAAAACACAGCTTGGTATTGACATATTTGACAGCTCGGATTTCCAAGAATCTGATTTCATTCATGAAGCAGCCGAACACCACATGGACTCTGACGTGCACTTGTATTTCTATTATTCCATGAAATCAATTGTATTGGCATTCTACGGATTCTACGATTCTTCTTTCAAGATTAGTTCCGATTATACGCATATTGCCGATTCCGTGCCTTCTTCGCGACCAACACATTTAATGTTTTTTTTCCGCTGTATTAGTATCATTCGACTTGTACGAACGAACCATTTGGGTATGGAGTATTTGGACGAAATGGAAAACAGTCGATCTGTTTTGCGAGAATGGGCCGAACATTCACCGGCTGTGAATATGCAAGTGTTTATGACGTGTATTGATGCAGAATTGGCATGGTTGAATCAAGACTATTTCAACGCACAAAAGTATTACGACGTAGCGATACAACAAGCCAAACAGGGCTCATGGCCAATCGAAATTGCATTGATGCACGAATATTCAGCCGATTTCTATGCCTCGCAAAATATGCCGTCGTTTGCTTCTGTGATGATTGAAAAGGCGATCGCAAAGTATCGCCATATGGGCATGTATGGAAAAACAACGCAACTGGAAACCAAGTATCAAACCGTGCTGAAAGAGCTGAATGCGTTTTCACATAGCAAGGAAGTCGGTGCTCAAACAGACCCCAATCAGTCACTAGTGAAACGAGAATCCATTTCAGATTTTGATCCTTACACAAACGACATGTTTGAAAACCAAGATAGTAGTAGCAACGGGATGAACTTTAGCCCTGAGGAAACACTTTTGACATTAGACGTTGTGGATTTGGCTTCCATTCTCAAGAGCTCGCAGGTGATATCGAGCGAAATGAATTTTGAGCTCCTTATGAAGCAAATGCTGGGCATCATTTTAGAGAATTCAGGTGCTGAGTCTGGTGTCATTATTGTCAAAGAAAACACATCCTTTTTGATTGTTGGTTGTGGATCGCAGACAGATGGATGTGAAATATACAGCACTCCTCGACTACTTTCTGAGGAATCTGATTCAATCACCACGCGTATCTCTCAATACGCTATCCACGCACAAGAGTCGTTGTTTATTGTTAATGTCCAAAAAGACTCACGATTTGCAGACTACACAACACAATCAAAGTCATGTATTTGTACGCCTATTATTCACAAGACGGCCATTGTAGGTTGTATCTATATCGAGGGTGCTGTTGGCTCATTGACGTCTCGTCATGAAGTTGTGCTAAGACTGTTGTCTCAACAAATTGGTATTTCTGTTACAAATGCTCTCTTGTTTAAGAGTATTCAAAAAGTGACCTATGACAATGTGCAAATGATCGAAAGTCAAAAGGCGGCATTAGAAGAAGCACGTAAAAGTAAGGAGGCAGCATTGCATGCAATGAAACTTAAGGCAGATTTCCTGGCAAACATGTCACACGAATTACGTACTCCATTTTCTGGTTTTTACGGTATGATTTCGCTTCTATCAGAAACAGCCTTGGATACTGAGCAGCAAGATATTGTGTGCACTGCAAAAGAGAGTTGTGAAATGCTTTTGAGAATTATCGGTAAGTGAATCTTGAAAGACAACCTGTGTATGCTAACATGTGTGCCATTTTTCCTTATAGATGACTTGTTGAATTTCTCAAAGTTGGAGGCTGGCAAAGTTTCATTAGATCTAGGACCCATGGTGGTGGAAGAAGTGATCGCAGACACAATTGAGATTCTCAGTTCATTAGCTGCTCGTAAAGGACTAGAATTGGCGTATATTGTGGACACGGATGTTCCTAGCACAGTCATTGCTGACTCGTCACGACTTCGACAAATCTTGACCAACCTGCTGGGAAACGCTATCAAGTTCACACATCACGGTGGCGTTGTAATTAAGTGCAGTGTAGAGAAAGAAGATTTTGTAGATAGTCCTGATTTTATCCGTTTGAAGTTTGAAGTGATTGACACTGGCATCGGTATTCGTGCTGAGCAACAAAAACAACTATTTGAGCCCTTTTCACAAGTGGATGGCAGTACTACACGTATGTATGGTGGTACAGGACTTGGTTTATCCATTTGCTTACAATTGGTGCACCTCATGATGGGAGAGATCTCTGTGGATTCTGAACCTGGAAAGGGATCCAACTTTTGGTTTACCGTGGTGGCTAATAAGGAAAAGACAGAACCTAAACGCTGCCGTACAACAGCTGCACTTCGTATGTCATTGAGGAAACAAAGCATATTGTTAGCGACGGCAAGCGATTTGAATTCGAGAATGGTACGTTCTCTGCTTTCGGATTTCTCTATTACACGAACATCGGATATGAACCAGGCAGTGCCCAAGGCGTTACAAGACCAGCACCCGATTTTGATCTTGGACATTCCGCCAAAACCAAGCAGTTCCTTAGCACATCAGTTACAAAGTGTAGATGATGACCCAGAGTGCGAGTTGCATATTGTTTTACTGTACACACCTTCGACGGAAGGCCATAAGCTAGCAGCAGAGGCAACTAATTCAGCATCCGATCGTCGCGGTCGACTTGTCAAGATGGCAAAGCCTGTACGACGAACGAAACTGCTCAAGATGCTGGAGCAAGTTCTGAATCAGCAGCAACATTCATCACCTCTACCACAGTTACAGACGCCATTGGGAAATCGTATGAAGGATTATTTTGACAAGACTGAGATTGACTGGTATGCCAAGAAACCTGTGTTGATTGCAGAAGACAATATGGTGGCGCAAAAATTATTAAGAAAGCAACTGGAGAAAATGGGATTTTTAGTAGAAAGCGCAAATAACGGAGAGGAGGCGGTTAAGTTGTGGCGAGAGAGACCTATGAATTATTTTTGCATTGGATTTTTTGATCATCATATGCCCAAGGTATGTCAGTTATTTTTTAATGTAGCCAAAAAAAAAAAAAAAAAAAAAAAAAAAAAAAAACTCATCAATTCTTATTAGTGTGACGGGGTTGAAGCAACTAAACGTATCCGTAAATATGAAGAAGGAACGAATAGCCGACTTCCAATTGTTGCGTTGACTGCTGATATTCAGACATCTGCAAGAGATATATGTGTTGAGGCTGGTATGGATGGGTATTTGACGAAACCACTGATTCCAAAAGATTTAGCAACTACATTGAGAAAGTTAAATCCTGCTATTGTCAAGCACTATGATACCCCTGCGTCGTCAACATCTACTACACCTTTATAGAGTTGTTACATTTTAATATAAAACTTATTTTAGACATGTTTTTTTTTTTGTGCAATAAGATGGTGTTACATGATCGCCAGAACTTACAACTGTTTTTTTTTTTTTTTTTTTTTTTGCCACATGGCATTAGTGATTGTGTTACTTTTATAAAAAGAAAAGCATTTTTTTTTTTTTTATTCATACTGACTTTGTCAAAACGAGAAAACTGGTTACAAACTTGAACTGAACGAGAATTAAATTAGTAACAAAAAAAAAAAAAAAAAGGAGGGTAAAAACAGCAATTTTCCAAGAAGGGAGAGGAAGGGGGAATACTAGGTTTATATATATTAAAAGGTATACATTTTCTCCATAGCTTGACGTTGAAGAACACTATGTTGAAATCTATTTTCTTTGGTTAATTATTACAAGAAAAAAAAAGGAATGCTGCTGTTACTTACTTTTTTAATGATTCATTTTCCTGTAAAAGTCTTTCGACTTCAGATAAAAGCTCATTTTGCATACCTTTTAAATGCTGCAATTGTTGAACAGCTAATAATAATCCATTAGTAGGCTATTCATTCGTTCGGAAGTCGAATACTTACTTCTTGTCAACAAAGCAGCTTTACTCATTTTCTTATTATTACATCCAGGTAAATGCTTTCTCAATTCATCAAAGCCGTCTTTGATTTGTGCACGTCTTTTTTGTTCTGATTGAATATGGATTTGGCGTCTAATTTCAGCATCGGACATATTACTGATATCATGATTGTTGTTGTTCAGTTGAGGTGCCTCTTCAACCTCATCAAGATCATCGTCTGACACTATCTCTGCCTTTTTTCTCTTATTGTTCAATGGAGGAGTGTCTGGTTGATCGGTTCTTTTACGCTTGCTACGCTTTGTGCTAGTCTTTTTTTCATAACTCTCTTTTGAATATTCCAAGAATTCAGTGTGATAAAACTCCATTGGGACTGAAGTTGCACGATTAATCATTTCTTTGACGCGAGCTGTAGTTGGATTATTGAACTTTGCTTGTTGAGTTGAAGCAGTTGTAGTAATTAGCTCTGTTTCAATGACTTGAGAAGCAGCTACTACTGGAGCCAATGGGACTGAAGATGAGGCTGGAGGAGGAGATGGTGTAGGAGAAGAGGAAGATGAAATTGACTCTGGACTATTTGACTGTCTTCCTGCTGTAGTGGTACTAGTAGCAGTAGTAGGATCTTCAAAGTAGTCCATGCGCGACATAGTAGGATGATGCGGGTAACTATTTACAGGAGTAAATCCCATAGGCAGAGACTGGAAAGTATACGCTATAATAATAATAAAAAAAAAGGGGTATAGGTTAGTAAGGAGATCCAAAAACCACCGATCAAATCTTTTCTTTCTCCTTTAATTTTGGCCAATCATAATGACCACTTTAAATAAGAAAAAAAAATTTTTTTTTGTATGAAATGATGGTGCAATAGTTTACCTGGATAAGTATTAGCTGTCGTTGCCGTTGTCGTGTAATGAGTGTTATTGTTATTATTTTCATGATGGTTATTACTATTGGTTGATTTGTTTACTAATTCAGGGTTGATATTGACCATTGTTGGATATTCGTAATGATTTTGTTGTGTATTTGACAAAACTAGTTCACTCATTTTAAATAAAGGATTGGGTGTGGGGTTTTAATATATAAAAATAGAAAGGAAAGGAATGGTTATGTATTGAAGCAATATTATGCAAAGAACGCCTCTTTGTTTTGTTTTGTTTTTTTGAGTGAAAAAAAAAAAAAGAGAAGAAAAGGGAATAACTCATCAACTCTACTAGGTAGGTAGTACTTGTCTAAAAAAAATTTTTTTTTTGTCCCTGTGTATCCTCAATTTTCATAAAAAATTGAAATAACAATTAAAAAATATTGAAAATGTGCATTTCACGTAACCTGACAACAGGTACTTGAAAGAGCAGTAACGAGAGCAACAGATATTGCTATGGCAGCGAGTGAATGATTTTATCACTAATAATTGTGTGTCCTTCCTTAAAATGCCAACATAGTTAAAGACATCTAGTAATTAGTACGCTTCTTGTTATAATTTAAAGAGTCAAGCAGTGTCTAAATTATGAGTACATGTGTTACCAAGTATGCAATGCAAACGTTCCACGTGTGATGTGCGTATATAACTTCTGTCATATAGTTATATTATACTTTTTACATCACGGGTAAATTTTCAGTTTTATGCAATTACTCATAAAGAAGCCATGCAAAACCGAACGAAAATCTTTTTTCTTGTTTCATGTAAAGCTGCAGTGAAAAAATACGTAATTAAGCCAAAATCATGAATACACTATATACACACAAGCAATAGTTCTGTAAAAACGGGTTGTATGACATCATATTTAAACACAAACCTCCTCATGCTTTTAATAAGCTTTTATGTTATGCTTTCCCCCTTATTTCCCGATTATTAGAAAAAAAAAAAAAAAAGGCTTTTTCTTTCCTTTCTTTTTTTCTTAGATACACATATGGGGCTAAAAAAGATATTTTCTTCTTCCAGTAAAGACGATGGCACGTCGAGCATTCACCGAAACTCAAGTAAATCTTCTTCCATTTCACAATCCATTAGCAATTGGACACATAAAGAAAAAGAGAAATTAAAGCACCACAGCAATAATAACAGTAATACTCATTTATCTATTTCTTCAAAATCCTCGACAAACCATTCACCCGTTACCACCGCTCCGCCAAGAAGCATCAGTGTCACTCAGCACGAACCAACCATTGTGCAACCACGTCAAGAACAACAAGAAACAAATCCATTTTTATCAACTTCCCCAACAACGGGCTCTTTAAAGGATGTGTCCGAAGTTGTAAGTGTGCTCCGAAAATCTGTCAATGGGGACGAAGATGAGAAACATACCCACTTTAATCATATTACTGATGTGCCAGCAGCTATTGAGGAAGAAGAAGAAACGAATAGCAATATCAATAGCAAAAATCCATTCCTGACAGAATCGCCTTCTACAAAAAGACAAAATTATCCCCCACAAAACTCAGTTAGTTCAACAACTGAAGACGCTAATAAAGGTAGGCTCGTGTATGATAAACTAATTAAAACTTTATTAATTGTCCTTGTGTTTTTTCAGATATAGATTTATACACCGAATTGAGTCGTGTACAAAACCAATTGGAACAAATAGACCCCACCAACGCACTAGATATCAAAGAACGCCTTGAAAATATTAACAACGCTCTAAAAACTGCGCTCACAGGAAGCAGTAGCCTGGAGGATAAAGTAAAGTCCATGATTGAGGCATCCAAGAATATCATTACAACACTAAGCCAAGAAAATGAGCAGCTGAAACAATCTGATAAGCAGGGAACTCAAATTAAGCAAGAGTATGAAAATACTTTAAAAGAAAACCAAGAATTGCAATTAAAAGCTGCTGAATTGTCTGCACAAATTAATCAGCTCACAGCCACTCATAACAGTCTTTCTCAGTTGTTCAATGGCGTCACAAATGTAAACAAAGATATAAGTAACGAGAACCACGACAATGACTTGGAGGGCAAAGTTAGAAACTTGCTTTTGGCTTCTGCTGCATCTCACGCCATTCAGACTGAGCTGGAAAATAAACTAGATGAGGCCCAGTTAAAACATAAAGAGGAAGTAGACATGCTTCAACAACAGTTTATCACAGAAAGGTCGCAAAAGGAGCAAGAGTATACAGAGCTTTTGGAATCTGAAAAGGCAAAACAACTCCAGGAACTTGAAAGTAAATGGCAGCAGGAAAGAGAGAAGCAGCAACAAGACTATGAAAGCCAATTAGAAGCAGCTAGTGGCCAGCAACATCAAGATTTTTTGGCACAACTACAACTCGAAAAGGAAAATCAGCAAAAAGAATTAAAGGAGAGCTTTGAGACTGACAAAAAGCAACAAGAACAAGACTTTTTGGCCAAGTTGGCGCAAGAAAAAGAAGACCTCCAAACTAAATTTATACAAGAAAAGCAAGAATTGGAAATCCAGTTCGATCAAGAAAGACAGAAGCAGCAAGACGACTTTGAAGTGGAAAGAAAACAACTGCAGGAAGAATTGGAAACCAAATATGAAATTGCAATGATGGAGCAAAAAGAAGAGTTCGAGGAGAAGATGAAACAGTTTGACCAGAACGAAGTCAATTACCAAGAAAAAATACAAGAGCTAACTACCAACCATGAAAAAGCAAAGGAGCAACTCTCAAACACTCAAGAAGATTATAGACAGCAGACATCAGAATACGATACCCGTATTAACGCCCTTGTTAAAGAATTCGAGATTGAAAAGACCAAGTTCGATAGCTATCAAGCACAGATCAATGAACTGCAAGAAGAAAACAATAGACTGAAGCAGCAAATTGAAATACTCAAAAAAGATACCACTGATGATGTGCAAAAGGTAGCAGATGAAAATGTGAGCTTATTGCGAAAACTTGAAGACATGGAAAAGGAAAAACAAACGTATCACACCCAAATTCAGCAAGCCGAACAAGATCAACTTGATGTACGTAAAAAGCACGACGACGAGGTTGGAAAACTCAAACAAGAAAATGAGGAATTAGATAAACAGCACAGTGTTGCATTGACTGCTATGGTCAGTGAGCTGTCAATATTGAAGGACAACCTGATCAAATCACAGGATGAAAATATGTCGTTACACAATGAATTGCAAAAGACACAAACTCAACTGTCCGAACTTCAAACATCTAAGGAGACATCCGAAAAGATCCTGAATGATAGAATTCAAAAGATCAACGAGCAATCGGAAGAGTCTATGAAGCACCTACATGAAGATATGAAACTAAAGACAGAGGAATGGGAAGAAAAGATGCATGCAGCTGAGGAAGAAAAGAAACAACTTCGAAATCAACTAAAGGAAATGGAACAAGTGTCTAAGGAAGCTGCTAAATCTGTTTTGGACGAAAACGAGCGTTTAGAGAACCGTGTGCGAGAATTGGAAGAGAGTGCAAACCGAAACACGAACGAAAAAGTGGCATTGAATGAGGAGCTTGAGTTATTGAACTCCAAGACGTCAAAAAAGTCGATTGTCAGTGAAAATATACAGTTAAAATCGCAGTTGAAAACGATGAATAATATACGCCAGGAAAATATGAACCTTTCAGAGATGGTTGAGATATTACAGACACAATTGAAGGAATTGACTGAAGGAGGACTGTTATCACCTAAACCTTCAAAGAAGTTGAAAAAGAAAGATCAAGATAGACAAGAAGAACTCATGCAAATGCATACAAGAGCCCAATTAAGCTTAATTGAGTACTTGGAAGGTGAAGATGATGTGTTATTAGCGATGACAAAGTTCAAGAAGCAACTAGAAACTGAAATGAAGGAGTTTGCATCTACAGCAAATCACAGTAACGAAATGATATCATCTGTATCTTCTTCAACGCGCATGCGTTAAATATATCTCTCAAAACAAATAAAAATATACTATCATCCTTGGTTATTTTTGAAACAGAAAAATCACCTTTCTATTGTTAAGTATTTATATAGAAGAAACGGTAACTCTAAATTTTAAGAAAGCCCTTCTCTTCAATTGCTATTTTAGGGTCCTATCAATTCAATATCTATCATGTAAGTATTATTACATGTATACGTTATCGTTGTGGTACTTTTTAGTATATAACAATGAATACAAATCACCAAGATATAGACATATTATGAGTGTATGTATACTACATAGTATCACTCTCTTTACAGTAAGTCTATGTAAGGCTGATGATAAGGATTTCTATCAAAGTTGTCAAATTTAGACAAAGTTTCGTTTTACGGTTATTATCTATTGTTTTGTAAACAATCAGATGTAAACAAAGAACTTTGAATATTTCTCTTTCCATTTAGATAAACTCGATAAGCGGTATTTCCTTCTAAGGATACCTTACCAAACTTATATATTAGATAAACCTCAACTTTTTAACACCCTTTTCTTTTCTTTATCACAACTTCAAAAAAAAAAATATGTGTCAAGAACCCTATACTTTTGTTAATTCACTTCACACAGGAACAAAGTGCGCTCATTGCGGCTCACTCCTTCATATGACAAGTAAGTATTATTTCCTATTTCTATCTGTTTATTATAACCAACCTTTTCTATTACATGTAGAACATTGCCCAGTAAATTGTTCGAAATAAATCAACACGACATTGCTCTTTATATGCAAACAACTCTTATGCTATTTCACCTACATATATATATATATATATATATGAAAAGCTGCGAAAATCTTATGATGAACATGTTTCTTCTTCGTTTTTATGTATATACCAACTCACTCGCTTACATTATACACCAGTTGCATTTCTTTATTATCTACAAAAGCTCATAATAACCACATGGAAAAAAAAAAAAAGTAACCAATAAAATTTTATAACTCGCAGCTTATGTTACAAGTACTGAAGGGTTGATGAGTCATATTATTACGATACATAAAATGTCAAACGCTGATATCATATGCAGGTCTTTAGAACTAAATCGCGCTTTTTAAAACCATTTGTACATATATATACATAGTGAAAACATTGTACTGAGATGCGTAATTGCAAGTGATATATTATATATTATATGGACATTGTGTCTAGATGCAAGAAAGAATTTGATATCATATGCTACCTGTAGTTACAAAGAAGAAGGTCGGCATTAGTGTTTGTCAAAGTCCTCTGTAAGTTCTTTCATATCCTCTAATACAAGCTAGCAACTCTCTTTTTATGTAATGTTCTACGGCAAATACCTATCTTTCTGATTTCACAAAGACTTTTTTGAGAAAAGTTACTCGTTTTTGGTGAGTGCTTAATAGCTTTGGTTAAGATTTATTGTTTATACACACACTAACGAAAAATCATTTTGATTAGCTAATATGACTTTCTCGTGATCAGACAAGTTCACTAGTTTCTAGGTGAACTAGGTATATCATCGATAAAACTATGCGTGTTTCATAAAATATTTACATCATAAAATAGTTGCTTATCATGCAAGTAAGTAAGTTAAAACAATATATGTCTCGTAGGTCTCTATAGTAGTAGTTTACCATACAAAAATTGTAGTCATCTAAGTGCTATTATATCGGTGAAAGATAATATATTCTCCTAACAAACGTTCTATTAGTCGCTTTTTTAAGATATTTTGTAAAGCTCTTTCTAGCTTTGATGTAACTGAAAGTCGTGTGTTTAATGTTAAATCCACGGATAAATTTTTATCTGATTCTTAAATTCGACAAGGTGCATTAAAAAAAATTGTGTGGTAGAAATTCATTTCACCTGCTTGTGGGAACACAAGGGCCATGTTATGTTACAGCCGGTAGCAGAAAAAACAACATCTTATTAAATTAATAATGAGTACACAATGTCATGGAAAGAGAATACTTACTCCTATTTAAACCGTGCCTGGACTATGACGTATTTTCTTTTTATTTCGAGGCGTTTTATATTACTAAGCTTTGTATTTGTGAGCATATCGCGATTAGTATTGTTATACGCTGCTTTTTGGGTAACTCTGAACTTACAAGTATTAAAATATAAATCAGAGAAACCAAATGCTAACATCACTGGGCATACCGAGTTTCTCTTTGTAAATTTGAATAAACTGTACTGTACTAAGCGCTACTGATTGCCTCTGATAGAGCAAATGATTACAAATTGATGAGGGTTTGAAAGATTAGTAACGATTATAATGGATGATGATGTCTAAAATTTCAACCCCCGCGGCAAATGTATTTTGGTTGCCTGAAATGTCCAAGTTCATTGCTGCGCTTAATATTCTAAAAACCACGTAAAATTATAGACTATAGCTCATCAAAATCTATAAATTTAACCTTCACAAATATTAGGTTTGCCGTATATTCATATCTTGAGGTGTTGATAAAAATGATAAAGAGTAAAAAGAGGGGTCTATCTGATTAGGCATTTATTCGTCGAGATTTGCCGGTAAGGAAAAAATTTTAGTGCTTAATTTTTTTTTTTTTTTTTTTTTTTTTTTTTTTTTTTTTCCATTGTTCATGCCCTGCGGAAGAAAGTAATTGGTTACTTCCCCTTTGTGTCGTCTCTGTACTCCCGACATTTTTTTTTTTTTTTTTT
>JNEK01001398.1:0-22444 GCA_000697295.1 Mucor indicus B7402 | reverse complement strand
TTTTTTTTTGGGGGGAAAAAAAAAAAAAAAAAAAAAAAAAAAACCAGGAAAAAAGTTACAACTCGACTAAACTCTAAGTTGAAAAGCGACAAACAAAGAAACGGTTTCTATGACTACTACTTACTAACAATAAAAGGCTTTTTTTATTTTACCGACGTGAATAAAAGCAACAACAGACCCCCATGTCCTCCTAGTTGGAAGCCTGACGACGTATATAGATACATACTTGACTTTTCAGAAAAGTCTAGAAGGGGGACTACGATCATGCTGCTTATGCAGCACAGTCTGGCGTGATTGACTTGTTGACCCGATAGACTTATGACCTCATAGAAACTGTTACTGATTGCCGCCTACTCCTACTGCTAGGTGACACACATGCACTGATTAGAAATCAATGATGCAAACGAAGGGTTTGAGAGATATTTGTAAGGATTTTCAACCTCCGGGATAATTGTTCGCCCGCAAACCTGTCAAAACGGCCAAAAATTATTCAGCGCCTCTCTTCAGTAGTACTGCGATTCATAAGAGCATTCAAAGCATGCATACAAACAAACATAGTTAGCGTCATGACAGAAGAGTGTTCTCTATCATAAAACTTCTCAATAGGATAAGCATATTTGTATATAGGTTTGTAAGTAAGAAGCATAAAGTGCTTGCAGCGATTTTTTATCTGATTAGGCATTTATTGGTCGAGAGTTGCCGGTAAGGAAAAAATTTTAGTGCTTAATTTTTTTTTTTTTTTTTTTTTTTTTCCATTTTTCATGCCCTGCGGAAGAAAGTAATTGGTTACTTCCCCTTTGTGTCGTCTCTGTACTCCCGACATTTTTTTTTTTTTTTTTTTTTCATATAAAAAGGACGTGCTTTCAACTCGGAAATCAACATCAAACAATTCGTTTTATTTTCTAAACACTCAAACAAACAACTTCTTTATTGTATTTCTTCTATTACTACTACTACTACTACTACTACAATAATATCAACAACCATGTCTGCTAACACTGCTGAAAACCTTGCTCTCCATAGCTTCTACATCTCCAACGCTACTGCTTTTAATGAAGACTGGCACGTTCGCGTCACTTGGATTGCCTTCATGACATTGTGGGTCTTCTGGGGTCTTGTCTGGACCGTCCGTTCCTTCTTTGTTGGCGATACCACTGTTACCCAGCCTGAAGTCGCTGCTGATGCCGAAGCCTCAAAGAAGAAGTTCCTTCCCTCATTGAACGGAGGCAGCAGTTTTGCTCGTCGTATCGAAAGAGGCTACAGTCAGGTCACAGAGTCGCTCTTCTGTCTTCTTTGCTTGCTTGCTCTCAACACCTTTGCCCGTGCCTCTACTCGTGCTGTGATGATCCTTTCCTGGTTCTTCCTTGGCTTCTCTGTTGTCTGGTTTCTTGCTGAGCTCATTATTGACAACCGTTACCTTCGCTTGGTTTACACAACTACCTACTACGGTCTTGGTTTGGCCATTGCTGGTCTCGCCTTCAAGCAAGGTTTCTATTAGAGCATACATATACTCTATGCAGCTTTCTCCCCTTTTTAGTGTATATATGTATACAATCTCTCTTTACCTCTTACAACAACCACTTTCTTTTAGACAATCCCCTAATTATATCTACTTAATATACACTATTACCTAATAACATTTACATAAATAAAGTTTACATTCTATTATTCTAATATACAACTTGATATAAGTCTGCCTTGTGTGCATAAGGAAGTTGGTAGGGAATTAAACTATTGCGGCTAACAAAAAGGAATCTGAAAACAAGTTCTGAACAAGAATATGTCCGTAAAGACACTAGTTCAATGTCTCCTTTTGTAGCTTTAAAGCATTATGGTTAATTTTAACACACAGTTTCTAAGGGGTCGCCGTCAAGTAGATCAGAAATAGATCATTTTCCCAATTTATGTGAAACGGCGTGCCTTGATCAATGCAAAATGAAAGAAAAATCAGACTCCTACTTTTTTTTTTCCCTTATCGTTTTAAACATCATTAAGAGAATGGGCCCACCTTTGATTGATGATCAACAATCTGTATACTTAAAAGAAGCCCTGTCAGTTGTTCAAATTCAATCTCGACTTATGAGACAATGTTTAGTAAGCCAGCTTGAAATCAAAAAAGAAACACGAAAAAGGGACTTAACTATTTTGTGGCGGTGAATAGGATAAGAACAAACTAATGGACGGTATTAAGCATTGTTCCAACATGTTAGCAGAGCTACGAACTTCTTTGCTTACACCTAAAAACTATTACCAACTATGTAAGGACCTTTTTTTTTTATCTTTCTCACCCCTTTTAGACTACTTATTTTAAAAGATATGTTTATATTTGATTCGATGCGTTATATGACAAGTTATCTTGTGGAAACACACGAACAAGGAAAGCATCATTTAGGCGATTTGTATGAATTAGTTCAATATGCAAGCAGCATTATACCCAGATTATATTTGATGACCACAGTAGGGTCAATTTATCTCAGTGTTTCTGATGCTCCACCAGTAGGCGATGTAATGAGTGATATGATGGAGATGACAAAAGGTGTACAACACCCAATACGTGGTTTATTTCTTCGCCATTATTTAGGTGGAATGACAAGAGATTTCTTACCAAACAAGTAAATGACGAGTGTAAAAAAAAAAAAAAAAAAAAAAAAAAAAAAAAAAAAAAAAAAAACAGGTTTAGTGGCCTTTCTTTTGGTAAGAAGACTTGCGGTCTTACACATAGTTTGTTGTATTCATCTGCATCATCTACACCCTCGATCTTTCTATTAGAGTACTTTATAAAGTCATAGTTATCGACGCTTCCATCCAATAGCAATTGTTCTAATATTAAAACGTTAACTAAAAAAGTAATTTACTCGTTTTAAAAAGATTTCCAGTTACGTTTAAGACTATCTTCTGCCTGTAAGATTTGATAAAAAATATGATAATTTCTTTCTTTCGGGGATTGATAATGAACTCTTGATTTTTCAAGCAAATACCATTCAATATTAGCACCACAGATTTGCGCTCTGTTATTGAATTCTATTCTAATGAATTTACCCTGAAAATATGAAGGAGTTATTTAGTTGAACGGAAATTTTTTTTTCTTCTGTACTTACAAAACGTGAAGAGTTGTTATTGCGAATAGTTTGAGCATTGCCAAATGATTCAAGGATAGGATTTGCTTGTAATATTTGATTTTGTAAGGTATTGGTTTTATTGGTAGCTGTATTGGCAATAGCTGTGAGGTATTGAATAACTATCTTGGTATTTTCTGTTTTTCCCGCCCCTGATTCACCACTTTTTAAAAATGCATTATTAGCTTGAACACCCCCTCCTTTAATTTTTTCGATTTCTCTTACGTGATTAAAATCGATTGATTTTCTTTGTCTTGAACCATATCATGATAGGCTTGATCTGCCACCGCATAAATATGAGGCGGTATCTCTCCTCGTCGTTTACCTTTATATGACATGATATAATCCTCTGTATAGATGCGCAGATTTTTGTAAGGATTGACTGCCACCAAAAACAGACCAGAATATGTCTAAAGAATTTTTAGTGGGACGGTAGTCGATATGATAAGAAGAGTAGTTACATAAACGTGATTTGACTTGTATCTAACAGTAAGATTATGTATAACTGAAGGTTCGTTCAAGTGAGTTAGTTCAGCCATATCATCTACCATATCAAACTTGGGTGGATTCATAGGTTTAGTCAATGATTGAGATACATTTGCTGTTCCTCCAAGTTCATACTCAATCTCAACAGTATTGTCTTTTTCATTCTCTTGTATTATATGACCCCTAACATAACCTTCTTTGTCGTCTTCTATCCATATCCATTTCTTCTCGTTGAATTTTGCTTGTGCAACAGCATCTAACACATTATCCAATTTTGGTCTTATAAATGTCTTTGAGCCATAACTATGTATAAAAGAGCCACCGCCACTGCTACTAGTGCTACTTAATGTGTCTGACCTATTTGAGGGTGAAGATATAGCGGTAATCATGCTTATTGTAAAAAAAAAAAAAAAAAAAAAAAAATAAAAAAAAAAAAAAAAAAAAAAATAGTGTGCCTCGGATTTATATTGTTATGATATTTTGTCGCGCTCCAATTTTGGTAGGCTTGTAAACATCCTAAAAATGGTAAATTCCAAATATAAAAATTTTATTTAATCATCTCTAAACGTTTAACTTCTTCCTCAATGTCGCTTCTTAATTCAATTATACTTGAAGGTGGATTATGTTGTCTTAATTTTACTTTAGCTTCTTCAAATACTTTTGCTGTCATTTCGTCCATGCCATAAGATTTGTTATAAACGACTTCTTTCACACCTTGTTGAATAATTTTAATAGCACAGCCCAAGCATGGGCATGTATTACAATACAGGACAACACCATTATCAAGTGAAGCACTTGCACGGCCAGCTTCTAACAGGGCATTTTCTTCCGCGTGCATACAAAGGCATCTGTCCAATCCTGTACCACACGGCGCTCCTTCATTACATCGACCACATCCTCCCTCGTTACAATTACGTAATCCACGTGGTGTACCGTTGTACCCAGTTGCAATCACCCTTTTATCTTTCACAAGAATACACCCAACTCGTCGCTTCATACAGTTTGATCTTTGTGCTGCAAAATCTGATAACTGCATAAAGTAGGTATCCCATGAGGGTCTAAGCCTCTCTTTATCTAAAATATGACGAGCCTCTAAAGCTTTGTATAGACTCATTTTGTCATTGTATGAATTCGTAATGACCAAGTCTGAGGAGACCATAATATTGTATAAAGGTGTTGTTCCTTTTCCTACTTCTTTTTCGTCTTTAGCGGACACATTGTAAACAGCTCTGTCGTCTTCAATTAAAAAATTTTCTAAATCTAAAGCACTCTTTTCTCTACATCTATCGTATCTCATTAGGGTTTTATGTTCATATATCAAAGCCTATTTTACTACCTTTCTGAGTATCTTTTGTATCTTAGTGATACAGGTGCATCTACGGAAACTAATAAAAAGAAGGGGCGCTTTCTTTTATACAATATTAAAAAGGGGGGAACTATGACACTTTTTGTTTGCTTTTACTTCAAAGTCCAAAGTTCACGGCAACCTACATCACAGGTAACAAAGTTTTCTTGCCAGCGTTCAGTAACATAGTTTTGCATGTCACTTACAGAGTCAAACTTGAGAGCATTGGTATATAAAGTGTCTCTGTCCAATTTGTCCTTGACATCGGCGAGTGTGAGGATTTGAAAATTGTGTTGTTGAACTAAATATTCTGCAACAGTGTGCTTTCCACTACACTTGGTTCCTGTAATGCCAATAAACATGGTTAAAATATAAAAGAGAGAGTGGTGGTAGCGTCCCTGTGTGCAAAAAAAAAAGAGAGAGAACTAGTCACGCGTCATGTTTTTATATTTTTTGTTTTTTTTTTTTTTTTATTCTTTTCTTCTGACATAATTAAACGACATGTCAAATACTCCTCAAGCGAATCAGTTGAACCAATTAGCGCAAAAAGTTGGGCAATATCAACAGCATATTGAATTTTTAAATAATAATATTGCAGCTTTACGACAAAATATTGAAAGACCTGACATTTCTAATGAAGAAAAAGAAGCTTTGAGAAAACAAGAACAAGAACTCCAGTCAAAATTAGTCATGCTTCAAACTTTGATCAGCAACTTAACGCCTCAAATGGTTGCTCAAAATTTACAGCAACGAGTTTTAGCCCAACAGTTAGGCAACAACCAACAGCAAATGGGATCGCCTTCACCAGCGCCAACAGATAATATGAGCATCTCTTCAACACCTGGATCACCTGCTACTTTCAACCCTCAACAAGCACAGCAACATCCTAACTTTGCTGCTGTTCAAGCTGCTACTCAAGCCTTCCTTGCTCAGCAACAACAACTTAGTAATATATCTTTATATTTATAATGTTGCTTTATTAACAGTTACATTTCATAGGACAACAGCAACAACCCCAACAGCAACAGCAACAATTACAACAACAGCTACAACAACAATTACAGCAACAACAACAGCAAGTTTTGAATAAAATGGGAATGGCGGCTGCCCAACTTAATAATACTGCTCCACAAGCTGCTTTCTCTCCCATGAATGCTCAACCCCAAGTTCAAGCCAAAGTCAATAATAACAATATGAACCAAGCAACGAATAATAATCCTGCGACCACTTCTGCTGCTGCTCAAGCTGCTGTTGCTGCTGCCGCTGCTGCCGTAAAGAACAATGGTATGTTTTCTTTTCCAGCAAATCAACAAGCACCTAACAATGCAGTACCACCCACAACACCCGGTGGGACCAACGGACCCAATGGACCTTTATTAGCGCCTAATAATATGCCCATGACACCAAACGGTATGATGTTAGGGCCTAAGCCAGCTACAGTCTCTTCTGTAGATAATGACGGTGTGAACCGCATATTAACAAAACGCAAAATTCAAGAATTAGTATCACAAATAGACCCTTCAGAACGATTAGAGCCAGAAGTAGAAGATGTAAGTACCCCTCGTTTTTTAAAGAAAAAAAGTCGTTTTAATGTGTATGTATTTTAGATTCTATTAGAAATTGCTGATGAATTTATTGAGTCAGTTACTACATTTGCTTGTCAATTGGCTAAACATAGGAAATCAGATACTTTAGAAGTGAAAGATGTACAATTACATTTAGGTAAAAGTCAAAAAAAAAAAAAAAGATAAAAGGAAGGCTGATACTGATCTTTTTGTATAGAACGTAATTGGAATATTCGTATACCTGGATTTGCTGCTGACGATATCAGATCTTTAAGAAAACCTACTATTCCTTCATCGCATCAATCAAAGATACAAGCTGTTAATGCAGCTAAAAGTCAAAGCTCTTCTTCAAAAAGAGATCACAATAATAACTAATTTTAATAAACTTTTTACTTTGTAAAAAATGCAACTTTGACAAGAGGGAATTTTGATTCGCTTGTAAATTTCAGATCCGGGTCGTCTCAAGGAATTTCTGTGATTTTTTTTTTGAGGGTTAAAATGGAGCACTGAAGACAGCCTATAGAACATCCTCTTCTACTTGTAGTCTAAAATGGTAATGCATCTATTACATACAAAGAAACAAAACTACAGTGGTGACATGGATTAAAATCATGGATGGATGGAATGGAATATTGGGATGGAATTATGGATGGATAAAAATGGATAATGTGGAATAGAAAAGCACAGTTTTAGAATTGACAAAAGAAGTTCAATTTCACCTTTGACAAATAACAAATAGACATCAACCACACACGTTACTATGCTCAATTGAAACGCATTCGACTTTAGTGTCACGCATTGACAATTGGATGACAGAAACAATATGTAGACAGCTATCCATTCATGATTTTAATTCTTTCTTCATTATTGTAGAGAGTTAAAAAGTACACTTATATTTACTGTTACATGAATAGGGTATCGACCTCAAGAACCATCACGTCAAGAACTCTAACCGTTCTGCTCCCAAGTCTGATAACGTCTACTTGGCTTTACTCGTCAAGGTAAAAGCAAATTAACATTGCAGGAATGAATTTGTATTCACTTTTTTTTTTTTTTAGCTCTACCGTTTCCTTGCTCGTCGTACTGATGCCAACTTCAACAAGGTCGTCTTGAAGCGCCTCTTTATGTCTCGTGTCAACCGCCCTCCTGTCACTGTTTCCCGTATTGTCAAGAACGCTAAGGAAGGTAAGACCGTTGTTGTTGTCGGTTCCGTTACCGATGACTCTCGTCTTCTCGACCTCCCCAAGCTTTCCGTTGCTGCCCTCCACTTCTCCAAGACTGCTAAGGCCCGTATCTTGAAGGCTGGTGGTGAAGTCTTGACTCTTGATCAATTGGCTCTCCGTGCCCCCACTGGTTCTAACACCATCCTTATCCGTGGTGCCAAGAACTCTCGTGAATCCGTCAAGCACTTCGGTATGGGTCCCCACAAGAACAAGAAGCCCTATGTTCGTTCTAAGGGTCGCAAGTTTGAAAAGGCTCGTGGTAAACGTGCTTCTCGTGGTTTCAAGGTTTAAAAGAATAAACAACGCCATCTTAACAATAATAAAAAAAGATAACAGAAATGTGTATACACTAAAAAATCGCTTTATTTATTTATATTTGGCTTCTAACTCGACTAATTTTTGCTTAACATCTACAGTAACTTGTTCTTGTTCGATGATTTTTTGTTTTAAGGACTCTAGAATATACTTGGTCTGTTCGACAGAACCTTCATTGCGAATAACAGATGTTGTATGCAAACTGAGACGGGCCAAGACACCAGTACGAAATGAATTTTTAACTCGAGAGAACATTGAGCTTGTAAAGTAAATAAGAAATAGCCGTAGTAGCAAATTTTTTGACAGGATAAGAATTAGTGGACTTTTTATCAGTTTCAGTTCATAAATCGTATGATATATTCGTTTTTCTTCTTAATAAAAGCCATCATGGGTAGTGAAAGTTTTTTCAACAGTACGTGAAGCATGGCTTTTTATTCGAAAAGAGCTTTAATGTAAAATTATTGATCTACAGCTAATGCATTATGTAATAGATATTTGTATTTTGTAACTTGTGAATAATTTCAACTGCGATTATCAGAGTTCATTTGAGATGGTCTAAAAAGCGCTAATTCTATAATGCACATGCAATGAGAAGATACGCCTTCAATTTACGCAATATCGAATTTTTATACTTTAATATAATCGCCTCGAAGATTGTACCTTCTTAGGCACGCGTTAATCTAGGATTATAGTAAGGATTACATATTTGACCTAGGTATAATGAATCAACAACAGTCATTATATTCATATGAAGTGCTCGAAGCCCTAGCGATAAGTCTCCCAACTCTAGAACGCCAGCACAGGACAAATACGTAGAGCACACCGTATATGTTTAGTGAAATTTATTATATGAAAAGGGTTTTTGGCAAACAAAAAAAAAAAGCCAACTCCTGAGAGACCCTTGCTTTTAGAAACTCAATCGCTGTACACTTGTATATATAAAGAAATGCAGCGTGTTTCTTTTTATAATGATAGCGATGCGTGCAGCAAGCACAAAGAATTGTAAGACGTACATCAAACCAATGGGTGTTAGTTTCAACATTATGTGTAACCCATAACATTGAACACGGTCTCAAAGTAAAGATTAACAATAATGCGTATCTTATCAATGCCCATATATATCTTATTCCAAACCCTAAAACAGCTTTGTGCTAAATGCTTATAGAAGCTATCTCCTCACAAATCTTGTGATTCAACATTGCAATTATTTGGAAAAACCAAAACTTTAATGACCACATATGCAAGATGTGTGAATTTACCTGGAACTAAATCCGCTAATGTTGTGAAACGTTGCTATGGGTTACAGACCAAAGAAATGATTGGTTTCTGTCCACGGCTTCCAATTTTCCGTGAAATTGATAGAAAACTTAAAGAGCATGAATTTTGGTCTTTATAATTTGAAAAAAAAAAAAAATGACAGTTATTGTTTAGAGGCAGATATTGCGACGCATCAGCATTTTCTTTCTCTACATGTTTTGAAACTGTTTGTTTTTATATACCAAAGATGGTAGATCAGTGAAAAAAATTCTCAACTGATAAGATTGGTGTACATTCATCTTCATTTGAGTTCAAATTGATACAAGATTGAACAAAATGCAGTATAAAGATCAAGTATACCTGAATAAAACAGGTTACCGTCTTAGCATATCGCTCAATGATGCTTTATAAACAGACCCTGACCGATACTATGATTTCTAAAAGGAGACAGGCGGTTATAAAAATAAATGATCGGCAGCAGTGTAGTGGAACTTTATTATAGAACAAATTCTATTTTAGTGATGCTAGTACATAGCCTTTAAAGCACATCATATCTCGCCATTCACGTACATTTATAGACGAGTAATTGCCAGTTATTTATGGATAGTAATGCCTGTACTGCTATTATATTTCAATCTTCTTTGACCCTTATAAAGTCCCTTCCTGAATTGTGCGACCCTCTTTTTGTCATGCATGCGAGAGACCTTTTCTGGCATTTAAATTTATCTCTTCTTAATCTTCTTCTCTTATATATCTGAGTATGACAATCTCACGGTGTTTAAGTAGAAAAAAAAAAAAAAACTTTCCCAAAAACGAAAAGGTCAATATTCACATATTATTCTATGGGAAATGTCAAGATAAATGTCAAAGAACATTCCTATCACTATAAGAAGGTCAATGTGCCACCCGGAATGAGTAACAAGCTTTTTTATTTCCATATATATGCACATGTATAAGAAGGATCTTCAAACAGTTACATAAATACATAAAAAGGGACCTGTAACTTTCTTTTTTTTTTTTTTTTTCTTTTCATTATCCTTCTTCTTTTTTAATGCATAGGATAGCTCTTTTATTAACGACTTTTGCCTCTCTTTGTTATGCCAAAACCTATGATACTCAAGTAGTTATTCTTGGCGGTGGTGTGAGTGGTATTCATGCAGCCATCAATTTGACGGCATCTGGTATTACTGACTTCATGTTGGTAGAAGCTAGAGAAGTATTAGGCGGTACGTTAATTTAACTAAAAAAAAAAAGGAAACAAGTTCTAACAACATTCTTCCCCCCCCCCTCCCTCTTACAGGTAGAGCACAAGATGTTCGTTTTGCAGATACAAATGTAGAATTTGGCTGTAATTGGGTTCAAGGCTTAGGCACCAATCCTATTAACCAGCTTGCTTTGAAATACAAGCTTCGTACAGCTGTCAGTAATGGCGATGATGTTGTTTTTTATGACGAAAACGGTTTAGTCAATGCTACAGATAGATATAATGAATTCGGTACTTGCTATGATAGAATGAGTAAAATGGCTCGTAAGATTCTTATTTTATCGATGTAATAACAATTGCAATTGACATTTTTTTTTTTTCATGTAGTTGAAAGACTCAAGAATGACCAGGTCGATCTCTCTGGTAGAGCTGGTTTAGACCTCGCTGGCTGGTATCCCCAGAATAGCTTAGATGAGGCTATCGAATATTATTCTTGGGACTGGGAAATGGCAGAATCCCCTGAACTTTCATCAAGTATTTATACAGCCTATAATGACGAACTAACTTACTCCACTGGTTTTGGTCCAGACAGTGATGGTGATAACTTTGTAGTTGATCCTCGGTAAAGTCCCATAAAATTCATTTCTGATCCTATCAACTAACGATTCTATATATAGTGGCTTCAAGTACATCTTTTTAGAAGAAGCCAAGAAAGCCTTTAAATCAGACCGTGATCCTCGCCTGTTATTAAACACAGTTGTTACTGAAATTGAGTACGACAAAAACGGCGTCAAGGTGCATACTAAAAATGGAGACGTGATTCGTGCCAAATATGCAATTACTACATTCAGTCTTGGTGTTCTTCAGCACAAGGATGTCAAATGGACACCTTCTTTGCCTGATTGGAAACTCGAGGGTCTCTATGGTTTCCATATGGCTACCTATACTAAAATCTTTATGAATTTCCCCAAGAAATTCTGGGGAGATACCCAATTCGTCGTGTGGGCAGATCCTGACAGACGCGGTTACTTCAACTCATGGCAAAACTTGAACAAGGAAGGCTATCTCCCTGCCAACTCCACCAGCAACATTTTCTTTGTCACAGTTACTCAAGATTATGCTTATCAAGTAGAAGCGATGACAGATAAGGAAGTACAAGATGAAATCATGGTTGTGCTACGTCGCATGTATGGTGATGATATCCCTGAACCTACCGACTTTACATTTCCTCGTTGGCATTCTAACCCCTTGTTCCGTGGTACTTACTCTAACTGGCCCATTGGTGAATTGGATGAACACCATGCGAATATGAGAGCAAGTTTACATAACCGAGTCTTCTTTGCCGGTGAAGCCATGTCAACTGACTACTTTGGGTTCTTGCAAGGCGCTTGGTTTACTGGTGCTGAAGTAGCCAACAATGTAGTACAGTGCATCAAGAAGAGATGTCCACCTTCTGAGTACTATCCCACTATCACTAATGCCAAACTTAAAGCTAACCTTATTAGACGTTCTTTTAATACCGCCATGAAGAAATAAACATTCACTAGTACTACTATTTGTTTTTTATTATAATAACTTAATCTACATCCATAAGATCTCTTGGACGATCATGTGAATTATCAGTCACTTCAGCTTCAACATCTGTTGAACTACTTGAAGCCAGCGTTCTTAATAAGCGGGAATTTCTTCTTTGGGGATGATGATGGTAAAATAATAAGCTTTCATCACGTGGTCTTGTTGTAAGATTATTATTCTCATTATTGGACACAATGGAAGAGCGTCTCATCTGATTTGCTGCTGTTTCTTGTTGCTGTTGTTGGGGAGCATTTTCAATAGGTATAGCTAACACATCTGACGTCACATTATCTTCCAAATGAACTACTTGTTCAGCTGGAGGTTGAGGTGGTGGAGCAGCAGCAGCAATAGCAGCGGCAGCGGCCACCGCAGTTGAAGAAGTTGCTGCTGCATTAGGGGGATGTGAGCTATGAGGTCTTTCTATACACCACCATCGATGACCATCTGCCCAAGCTCTTGACTGACAAGATTTAGAGCAATATTTAGCTTTTCGACTATTTTTTTTTTTTTTCGAAAAAGTTAGGACACTATTTCCCTTTGTAAATAAAGTTATTTTACCATCGACGACATTTAGCAAATTCGCGTGGGAAGCGTTCCCATTTACCACATTGCATATTAGCACATTGTCTAACACCGCCTCTTGCATCGTCCTTTCTGCAGGCATTTCTCATGATGACGCCAGCCCAATAAATGATGGCAGCAGGATGAATACGATGAGTAAATTTTTCAACTACGGAGAATACGTTTTTGTGATAATTTGAGTGAAAAGCTTGACGAATAGAAGGGTATTTTGATAGATAAGCGAGCAGTTGTAGAGACAATAAGATATCTTCTTCACGGTGTAATAGAGCATCTGTAGATAGATTTTTTAAGAGAGGAATAGCTGATAGTGATACGGTATATTGTTTTTGTTTTTGTCTAACAGATCTTTTCAAAAATGTATGTCTTTTGGGAATCAAAAAGGAATTGGTTGTTTTTGCTGTTGTCATGATTACTGCTTCATTTATGTTGCTGGTTGGCATAATAGGTAAACTAAGAGCAGTTTGTTGCTGTTGTTGTTGTTGTTGTTGTGGTTGATCTTTTTCACTTTTAGCTTGGTCAAGTGCACTTGTAAAATTTTCGAGAATTGCTAAAATGATATCAACAGCACCTGCTTCAACTACACGGGACCTGATAGCTTCAGTACCACGTACACCAACATTAACAATACATTGAAAAGCCAAGGACCATTTCCATAGGGTAATTTTATCGGTGTTTTGGCATGTTGCAAGTATCTTAACCAATCTTTCTAATCCTCCATCTGCTGTTAATATATCACGAATGCGTGAATTAGTTGATGTCATGTAAACTAAATTAGTTAACGAACTAACTAAAGGTAAAGTTGCTGTACAATCTAAAGCTCTTCGATCATATAAAGCTGATGTAATTACTACTGCTGCTTTATTTTGTGATGGTGTACTAAAATTAGGTTCACGCATTTCAATGACTCTTTCTTATAATTATAAATACAAAAAAAAAAAAGAGCGGCCTCCACCGTCACTGGAACATTTTTTTTTTTTTTTTTTTCGAAGGTTATTGTTTTTGTGTGGAACGCATTTAGTTACCCAGTAATCCATAGCAGTCACGACACCGGGTCATTTACGGCTATAACTGAATGGAACAAGTTACGATTCAAATTTGATGAACTTGCTTCAATAGAAGCTATCTATCCCAGCCGGTGTACATAAAGACGAGGGAGTAAATTTTGAAACATTGTTGAATTGGCTGCGTTTACAAGAGTATTCTGGGGGTGTTGCACTAAATAATTTGACACAGCAGCAGAGATAACCTTCCCCCTACTGTGGATCAAAGAAATTATTCTTATTTGTGGAGTGATAATAATATACATTAAAATAGACACCACAGCAAAATCATGTAACAAGTAGTACAAAAAAAGAATAGAAGCCTGCTACAAGCAGGTATTATGTAAAATCACTCTATATATTGCCAACAATAATAGCTAAAGAAAAGATAGTAACTACTGAGCTTCGTTTTTCTCCCTCCCCCCCCCACTCCCCTCCCCTTTTTTAATGAACTCCTTTTTGTATTGATACGCTCGCGAGAGGAAAACATGTGTCAATCGCATAAGCATACAATATAAAGTAAATCAGGAGAGTTTATTATTAAGGCAGTGATAAATATATAAGAGATCAATCAGTTTCATGCAACTCAAATAAGCTGTTTCGCTTAAGTAACACGCATTCGCCCCCATTTTCCAAATCTATATTGTATTGGTAAAAGTAGCCTTCTACTGTAACTACAAATACTTGAGGTGTTGTACTATAACAATTTTCGTAAGCTTCTTTACTATCATTCTATACGAGTAATCAAGTTTTTACCTGCTCAAGGCAACAAGACTACGTACTCCTGCATTAGGTAGTTTCAATGAAGCGAAATGACGAGAAGGCTCCCACATATCAGTTAATCGATCAGGTAAAAACGAACCCATGCTACGACTAATATGTTTCAATGAAGATCTCCTTTGCCTTTTTGGAAACAAAGAGTGTAAGTACTCACCAACAAATTCATAAACTGCTATTTTGCTTACACTGATGTACTGTTATTGTTTTCAGAAGAAGAAGAAGAATCTTCGGCTGCAGAATCAGCGTTGTTGGATAGCTTGAAAATATGCACAGTCTCGGTATCACTAGAGACACAAAGCAAGGTACTAACCAAGTTGAACGACATAGAGCAAATCTTTGCGGAATAAGATCCTCTTCTGAACTGATAAACTTTTTCTGCGCTAGGAAGTGAAAATACCCGAATAACAGTGCCCTATTACATCATGCCAAATGTCAGTCTTGTCAATAAACTATCTTGTGTGATGTAATACCTTTTCACTTGCTGTGGCTAATAGAGTACCCTCAGAATTCATAACAATACAACTGACGGGTGATTTATGAGCCTGTACTATGTTTGCTAGCTTTATATCATTTGCATCATAGATCTCAATATCTCCAACACCACTTGAAGACGAAGGCGAATTGGATGAAGTTGTGTAATAATCTGAAGTCCTTAAAGGTTGACATGCCAAGTAACAGTTTTCACTTGAAGGCGAAAGAGCGCAAATAGCTACATATGTACGTGTTTTAAAAATCAAATTTCAAAGTAAACATGTTTATGCCCTACCTGTGGGATTGGGAATAGTGTCAATAGTGTGTAGAAGCTTCATATTGCTAATATCGTAAATATATATCTGCGTTTCTAAAACCACAATCAATCGTTTTCTATTCATTTTCACAGCTAAAATAGGGCTATGGAAAGATAATTCGCAAATAGTACTTTCTCTCTTGGTGTTATTGATTCTCAAAGTTCTTGAAGATAAACTATAATTGGCTCCAACAAGTGCCACCAAGGATGTACAAAACAACATCTCGACAATACCTATGTCACCATCCACTAGGATACTGTTAATATTTGAAAACTCTGGCACCTTTCTCTTTTTAAAAGTTTACATTGTTTTTACATTTTGAATAACATTTTGTGAAAGGGTCGCTGTTATAGATCCTATAGCCTGATTGTGTACCCACAGAGATACAACTATAATCTTGATTGAAATTTACGCATAATACTTGTTTACCGCCATTTTCAATTTCTTCACTATTTACTACTATCTCGGATACAGTCATGATGATGAAAAAAAGGAAGAGAAGGAAATAAACAAAAATTTTGAAATTTGAAATAAATAAGGGGAGTGTCACAGCATATCTATTTATTTATCACTTGCATAAATTATTACAGGAGAGGGAGTTATATACGTCGATTCCGTCTACCAGTAGCCATCATTCTGGAATTTGTGTTTGTAGTGTTTGTTCCATTTTCACCACTATTAGGTGTTAATCCTAGACTTGCCATACCACTTCGAATACCACCTGATCCGATCATTGGTGAAGCATTTGACCCCTTTGTAGTATGTTCACTATTATTCAATAATGACATATTTTGGCTGGACGATGAATCGCCATATATCAACCTGGGTCGTCTAGACCTGACGTTGCCCAGTGACGTGCTATTAAATGATGTACGCGTGGTAGTGGCAGTCGTTTGTAATGCTATTTAAATTCATTTAGCTTCCCTTTTTTTCCCCTTAAACAAAGCCTTTTTTTTTTTTTTTTTTTACATTGTCGCCTCTGTTTTTCATGTTTAAACTGAACAGATTTAAAATGAGCCAACAGTTCTTGGTATTTAATTGTATTAATTTCTTCGAGCTTTGTCTTGTTTAATTGCTTTTTATCTGTTGAAGTCGTAGCAGTTGATGTGATAGGACTAATAATAGAATGTAAGCTATTTAAAATTTTCAGAAAATAAAGGGGGTTTACCTTTTAGGTAAAACATGGAGAAAACCAAGAGAGGAAACACTATTCAACCGATTTCTTAACGTAGAAAATGCAGAGGATTGAGGTAACAGCATTAGTATACCATAAAGGCATTTAAATAAATAAGGGTATTTTTCAGGTTCAAGTAATTGAAGGCGAAGATCTAAAAGAGAAGGATTACTATTATACTGTTACATGGAATAACCCTTACATGTAAATACTGGGGACTCTAACAATTGTACCAGCTTATCTACTTGAATTAGCATATTAACAGTAATCTCCAACTCAGCACTATCATTTTACATATTATAATCCTTTCTCTCTTTTTTTTTTTTTTTTTTTTTTTTTTTACATAAAAGACTTACAAAATTTGTAACATATTAGCTGCATGTTCATATACTTGAGAAAGTAAACATAAGGAAAACGCTGAGACAGCATTATGACACCACGATTTATACAGCGTATGAAACAAACGTTGGTTATCTTTCAACTGCTCCAAATTTCTTAATCTCTTGCGCAAGTCCGCTAATTCGGACGCAGTAATAAGGATGATGTTGAGGTTTTGCACCATAATACTGGCAAATTCCAAATCTTCTTCATCTTGTTCAAGGATATCCGCAATCGTGCAATAAATTCTTTCTGGATCCAAGCTCATACACAATGTCCGAATAATTAAACTACCTCGTGTCTCTAACAAGCGTCGATCTGTACTGAACAGCGACAAAAGCGCCATAATGAAGCTTCGGAAATAATCATGATCCGAGTATGATGATATCTGAGCCAAAAGCTGCAAGTCGCGGCGCACCACTTCCTCGGACGGGTCAGAAAGTGTTTTAAGTAAAGCAGGGAACGTACCATCGTCCGATACCAAAATTTTGCTAGGTGCCTTTTTATGCAGCATCAACAACCAATCGAGACTGGCTACACGTGTTTCTTCGTTTTGATTCAAAAACTGCAATCTCAAGTTAGCGACCGTTGCTTGGTAATCGAACGGGTCGGGTAGTGTACTAGCTGAGAATAGAACTGTTTGATGTCGTAGCTGTTTATTGTTGTTGGGCCCGCCCATTGGGTCGCTTTTACTTGTCGTAGGCTCCACATCGTCATGCATGGTTGTGTCCAGTATCAGCTTTTGCAAATGCTTGTTGGTCTCTAAAGCAATATCTCGAATTTCAGGCACGGGGTGTGCTAGTGACGGTAGCACTGCTTTGATAATCTCTGGTGTATATTGAATAATGACATCTTGAGCGATTTTAATAAATGCGTTGATCCATAAAAGTGCGGTTTTTTGTATATCTTCTTCTGCTGAAGAAAGGTGAGGGACCATGATTTCGACTATTTTGCCGTATTTCACAATCACCCCTTGACCTGGGATATAAGAGCCCTTGCCGTGCCCATCGTTCTCTGAAGCTACATCGCTTGTTAGTTGACTAGATGCTTCCTCTTCATCAGTCCCAGTACTTTGTTTTTCAAGCTGGCTTTGGAGTTGTCGTGCCGAAGCAGCTTCTTTGATTTCTGAAAGAAAATCTTCTAATAACCCATTGGTGGCTACACGGACATCTTCGCTGACATCGTTCAAACAGCGAATGAGTCCGTCCAAAAATTCGGGTAAGAAAGAGATAAGTTCAAGATCTGGGATTGAGTCTAAGACACACATCCAGGAAACCAGAAACTGTCTTGCTGCTGAATTCCGTACATAGATACGTTGGCTCAAAAGAGGGATAAAACGTGGTAGTGAGAAAGCAGTGTTGCGTGGTAGCGATGAAGGTGTAGGCAACTCCTCTCCACCTTGTTCTATTGAGTTATAGGGTTCACTGTACGGTGAGACATAGGTTGTTGATAGTTCGGATACAATATCTTTAATCAATCGGTCTAGTAATTCAGCTCCATTTTTTACACTTATCTCTGAATCAGCAGATAGCTATACATAATTTGTGTTTTTATGTGAAGAGAAGGAGATCAAATGATTGTTTCGATTTTACCTTACACAAAGCATCGAAAATACTATTAAAGTATCGAAGTACTTCGCCTTTAGCCACTTTAGCAATATTGTACATACTTTCGCAAGCATAGTAACGTACTTTTTGATCTTGGTTACTAAAACAAGATAAAATAGGAGGTACAATAATATCCAAGTATTTCGAAACGCCCTATGAACGAAGAAGTTAATGAGGTTTTGAAAAGAACGATGAGAGAGAAACCTACTGGCCCTAAGGCAATTGCAGTAGCAGCTAAACCAATTAAGCCGCCATAACGAGCATAAGGGTTATTCGAATAGACAAATTCTTGGACAAGTGCGTCTACAATGTGTGTAATTTTGTCATTTGAATCTTCATTCTCGCGAATAAGTCTAGCGTATATGAAGGTAAGCCTTGTTATTTTAGTATTTAGGTGCAATTATTACCTTTCTATTTCCAGGGCAGCGGCTTTTCTTTTATCATATATTTTATCTGTTAAGCCTTTCACCAAACTAGGTGAAAATATACTCGCCTCCATTGACTAATAGAGAGTGAAGAAAAATTGAAAAAAAAAAAAAATAGGAACAGACTTTATGTTCTGTTGTTAGACACAAATCGAGTTTTATGACGTCGAAAAAGTGGGTTGTTACTGTATCCATACCAACTTTGAAATCAAAGACAAGAAGTTTATAAAAGAATTACAACTTTTTATACTTTTATTACCGATGACGGGTGGTATATCGTGATAAAATGATCCAATAAATAGTAAAAATACAAATGTTTATGTACAATTCAATCATGTTTTGCTAATAATTTACTTTTTGGAGTCTTTGATTCTTCATGATCACTTTCATCTTCATCATCGCCCCAGTTGTCCCAGTTATCTATAGACATACTATCTCTTGGTTCATGAGTATCCATGGCAACAGTGTGGTGTGCCTGTAATTCTATTTCCTCTTCATCCTCATCCAGTTCTTGATGGCTCAAAAATCCTAGTTGCTCTTCGTCGTCTAATGCGTTTGCTTCTGCTACTGCTTTCTTTGCTATACGATAAATATATGCAAATAATCCTGCGGCAAGAATAAAAAGAAGGAAAATCACAAAATATCTTATCTTTTGAATCTTGATTTGTTCTGGAGTCAACTCTTGTTCATCTTCTTCGCCCAAAATATGTTTAGCAAAGGATGTCAAATTGGCGCCTACATAAACATGCAAAGCAATCTTGAATAGAGATATGGCTGTACCAAGTGTATAATAGAATAGTGAGATGTTGGTTGCTGACAATAGGAAATTCATCACACTGAATGGGTGAGGTGCAATTCGAACTAATACAAACAACTAGCAAAAAAACGTTAATGCATGTAAACAAGAATTTCTAGAAAAAAAAAAACTTACCTTGAACCCTTTCTTTTCGACTGCTCTGACAACTGCTTCTGAATTGGGATGTTTAGATAGCATACGATTCACTTTAGCATGAAAGAAATAACGAGATAGGACGAAGCAAACAACAGCACCCATCAACCCACTGACATACGAAATCAAAAACCCGGTAGAAAAACCAAACGTGTATCCAGCGAGTGTTTGGAACGTAGTATACCCAAACAAAGGAGGGAAAGAACTTGCAAACAATAAACTAGCTATAATAACATAACCTCTATAATACATATTAAAAACAAGATAAGAACTTCTCAGTATATATTTGTTTTACGTGTATCCCATATCTGATAGCTTATGACTGAGAGTTTCTAATCCTTCAAAAACCTCTCTGCGATAGATAAACGTCAAAACGCCAAGCAATAGAAAAAAACAGCCTGCAAGTATTGGCAAACGGAATTCACCAAGGCATTTTCTTAATCTATTTGGTTTGTTCGTCTCCATACCAATGCTAGAGAATGGATCCTCATTAGCAGCCATTGTAATATTAATTATGAAAAAAAAAAAAGAAGAGAGCCACCCTCAGACCAACAATACCCGAAAACAAAAATATAAAAACAGTAGCCAATAAAAAACGATTCAGAACCTTTTTATTGTTCTCAAAAGTTATACCCCATGGTGCACTTTAGTATAAACTGCTTTAAAGGTTTTCAATAGACTGAATGCCTTGCTAATCAATTGAAGAAGAACTTCCTAAGATGTTCACCTAAAGTAGCAGCTCGCTATAGACAACAATCATTTTAATAACTTGGCAGAATTCAAAGAAAGCTGTAATAAGACGCCTCTTATACATTGTAGCTAACGTAAGTATATAAAGCAATATTATATATTATTTCCTCCAAGCACTTTGAAACATAAACCTATCCATTTGCACTATGAATAGTAGCTGACTAATTAAACAAGGGACACCTTTTTCATGGACTTTCACTTTCGAGACAAACACCTTATTTGCTTCTTTTAAACCAAAGGTCTTTTGCCAATAGTTTCAAGTTAGCTACATATTATATGTACGAGACAAAGATAGGATTATAAATGAAGCATCTGATCGATTTGTTATCATGTATTATATAAGGTTGCTGTAACCCGGGAATACTTTCAGCTGTTTTCCGCAGAACAAATGCCTGCTTATTGAAGCCCTGTCCTTACTAACAAATATTGTATGCGACTCAGCAAGAAAAAAAAAAAGGTAAGCTAAGCACTCGCACAAGCATTTAAGAAGAGTTTGTCGAAGTATATAGAATTTTAAAGACTGCTGAGATTATTCTTTAATTACCAGTAGGCTCGGTAAAGGAACCTAGTATTTATCATCCGTTATAAAACGAGCTTTATAAACCATTACGCAGTTATTCGTAATTTTATTGGTGCTATTTTGTATAGATATTTGTATTTTTTTTTTTTTTTTTTTTTTTTTTTTCCTCTGGCCTCTTTCTCTCTTCCTTCTATTTATATAATGACTGAAATTGAGAGAAAGTTCATACAAGTAGTTAAAGGGATCACTGAATTACAATGGGTTCGAGAGTCTTTACCAGCACACTCAAAAAATTATGAAAGTTTAAAAAAGAAACTTCAAAAACAGATACAACTGAAAGAGTTTTCTGAAAAAGAATTGTAAGTTTACTTCCACTTTTTGACAACAGTGTTCTAATAAATGCATAAATACAGAAAAGCTTATCAGTTGGAAAAAGACCAAAATAGTTTAAATTCTAAAATGACTATATTCAACAGCAACAGCAACCATCAAACTGTAAATAACAATAGGTCATACACTAACATGATTGAATCTGTAAAGTTTTATGAAAATGCGATACAACAGATACAAACTCAGATTAACCAAGCAGAAGACATGGTAAGTAACCATAGTAACCATTTTGTTATACTATGGAAACTGACAGGTTTCCAAAGATGGATGAATTGAATATAGAAAAGAGAAAATTAGATGATCTGTGTGATCAACTTCATTTGTTGTATGAGGAGGTAATAGAAGATAAGTGTGAGATGAAAACAAAGATTAACCTTAAAATATATAGGTTATTATTCCTGATTTAGAAGATTCAAGTTACATTTTCGAACAACATCTAAAAAGAGATGTTGAACAGTTAGCAGCTGATATACCCAATGTAAGGTATAAACTACATGCCAAGAAGCTAAATAATAACCATCCCTTTTGTTAGATTAAACATAAAATTGAAATATATACATTGGCACAATCTAAATTATATGAAGCAAGAGAACTTATTGAAAAAGCGATGAAATCACTTCCAGGTGCGTCTACATTTATGGATAGACAAGCCATTGCAGCCAGCCAGAATCATCAAACAACACGCTCTTCCAATACTTTACTCTCAGCCAAGTCTATTTCATCTGCTATGTTTGATCCCATCAAAAATGCTGACAAAATTGCGCAAACATCCTATCAACTCGTAAAGGAGGCATCCGAAATATGCGATGATGTACCTTTGATTCCCGTCACCGCTCAGCCTAAACTCAAAAGCGGAGATGTAGTGATTCTCTTGACACATTATCGTGGATATAGACTAAAAATCGAATACATATTGAGAACGCAATTGAACCCTCGATTGCATGCATTTGAAAACCAATTAGCATCGACAAAATA
>JNEK01001396.1:0-48410 GCA_000697295.1 Mucor indicus B7402 | reverse complement strand
TTTTTTTTTTTTTTTTTTTTTTTTTTTTTTTTTTGAAAAGGGTGTTTTTTATTTTAGAAAAACTGAGCAATTTATTTTCTAAATTGGAAGTGGAAATACAGTATTTATTAAAATGTTACTCTGATGTTTGTCTTAGGCAGAACGGTTGGCCTTCTCTAACACAGATTCGTAATCAACCTAAAATAAAAAAAAATATTTTCATAAACATAATATAAAACAAAGGCTTTAAAAAGTGTTCATACCTCTGAAGCATCAGTGCCTTGAATTTCAATAGCTAAGCCAACCAAATTTCTACGAAGAGCATCCTTACTAGAAGCGTACAACATCTTTTGACGAACCTTGGAAGTATCGGGAATCCTAAGAAATACGCGTCAATAAGTACAAATACATTTTCGAAACTATTATAATAAACTTACCAAGCATAGAAGACAATCTTGCTTCTTTTACCTTCACCACCCTTTTCATATTCAAAATCATAAACAGCATAACGAGGTTCGTCTTCAGGGAGTTGACCTAAGAAGTCGTCATAATCTCCAGATTCAGCAGTCTTTTCAACAACAATTTCTTGAAGGTTACCTATCAATAAAAAAAGGGTTAATGAACCGAGATGTGACCACCATCTTGACAAGGCACTTACTAGACAACTTGAAAATAATATACTTGTACTTCTTACGAAGCTTAAGTTCTTGATAAACTTCTAAACATTCAGAATTAACAGCGACACCGGAAGACTATTTAGTACCAGTCAGATGACAACATTCTCATCTACATTTCTCAAACGCGCTCGAGAAAAAAAAACTTACCATTTTTTAATAATTATAAACAATTGAAAAAAAGGAAAAGAGAAAAAAGGAAAAAATGAAAATTTAAATAGATAGTTTTTTTAAAATTCCTCGAGGAAAAGAGAATTCAGCAGTGTGTAAAATTTCTTGGCCAGCCAAAAGGTTACCAGCAATTACAAGCAGCAGAAAAAAGCAGCCCTTTTCACTACGTCATGTAAAACACGTGACATTTCTTTCTTTTTTTGTTAAAAGAAAACGGGCTTAGATTTTCTTATAGTTTTTGCCAAAAGAATACTCCAAGTTATTAAAGAGAAATCACGTATTAGGGTTTGTTGATTGCGTTGAAGAATAGGCAGAGTGGTTGTTATATCTTATATTTTTTTTTTTAAAAGAAAAATAATTGAAGCGGACAAAGAAAGCTCAACCCGGGTGCAACGACAAAGCAGGCTAAACACTATAATTTTTTTTTTTTGTTTCTAGAGACACAGTGTTTTTTTAATCAGTGACAAACTAATGTACAGAACAGGTCCCCGATACAGAAAGCAGCAGCCTAAAGCATCTCCCACTACACAATGTCAGAAGTGCCTCAACTATGGTCATTGGGTAAATAGTTATTTTAACTTTTTTTTTATTCAGCTAATCTTACATTTCTTTTTTTTTACAAGACGTTTGAATGTAAACAAGAAAGAAGCTATAAAGTAAGACCGACACGTACTCAGCAACTAAAAAAACCTGTCAAACTGTTAAAACCCGAGTTACCAGAAGAACTTCAAGATAAGAAAGGCCTAGCTGATAAAATCTTGAAGAAAAAGGAAAAAGAAAGAAAGAAAAAGAGATCAAGGTAAAACAAACTAGAAGGCACGCCTGGATTTCTTTAAAATTAACGTTAATGGTTTAGATCTTATTCATCCTCTTCAGAAAGTGACAGTGACAGCTCTGTTAGCTCTAGTGGTAGTAGTCGATCCAGAAGTAGCTATAGTAGTCGATCAAGTTCATCATCAGGAAGTAGCCGATCTAGAAGTAGAAGCAGCAGCAGCTCAAGTAGTCGATCTAGAAGCAGCTCATCAAGCAACTCTAGAAGTAGAAGTAGCTCCAGAAGTAGAAGCAGTTCGAGAAGTAACTCATCAAGAAGTAGATCCAGAAGTGTAAGCAAAAGCCCTGTAAGAAACTCTCGTGGAAGAAGCTACAGTAGAAGCAGTAGTCGTGGAGGAAGAGACCGCAGTGTAAGCTCCAGCAGAAGTAGAAGTTATAGCAGAAGCGCGAGCCCTGTGTTGAAAAAGAGAAATAGAAGCTACAGCAGAAGTCCAAGTCCTGCTAGAAGAAATTTTAGCCGCAGAAGATCTTATAGTGATAGCGAGAATGAAGACAGATATGCTAGACGTCATAGATCAAGATCTTAAACCTGTTAGAGTATTTGAACCATAAAAAAAAGAAAGCTATTATAACACTAATTTGAACTACAGCTACAATAATATAATAAAAACAAAACCATTGATAATGATACGCTTGACTATTTACATGCTCTTTTAGTAAAACTAGAATGTGTTGCTAAGATATCCTGTAAACGCTTTCAATATACACGCGTGACAGATATACAAAGCCCTTTAAACCTATTCCGCTTGATAGTTAAGCAAAGAGTTACACGGGTACAAAAATCAATAGTGAGGCAAAATATAAAAATCTTTTGCTTTTCTTGACTAAGAGGACATTCATTATTGGCTATATCAAGAGTGTGTAGTGTTATCTTCTCTTGCCTAGCTACCTTGTTAAAACGTATTTATTAAGCATATCTTGGCAAATAAGATAAACGTTTTGTATAATAATGTCTTCTAGTAGCACCTGAGACTCCAGTAAGAGTTTTGATGTCATAGCTCAACGTCTTCCCAGAGCATACCGTAATGAAGATTGACAGGCAATATATAACTTTTTTCTTCTTGCCAGAACTACCCATGAAAGTACAACAGTGAACAGTATGTCTTTTCGAAAAGAACACATTACTTGAATGATTCAAGCGGTAGTATATTTTCTTATTGAGTACAGGGGAAGGTGCTTATGAAAATAACTTTTTTTTTTTTTTTTGCTCAACCAAGCACTAAAAAGAAAACGGTAAGATGATAAAACCAGCTGCTGTCACAGTTGTTTATAAGAAGGATGGTAACCCTTCTCACGTTTATATTGCAGAGTGTAAGAAATTCATTTTGTGACTATTATAGCGGGGATAGATGACGTTGCTACTTTTGGGTGTTCTTGCGTACCACTTTTGATTTTCGAAAAACACATTACGCGTTGTATTTCTTTTTTTTTTTTTTTTGTATTTTCTTTTTCCAATAATCAAATTATAATGAGTCGAGGATCAGGTGCAGGTTACGATCGTCATATTACTATTTTTTCACCGGAAGGTCGTTTATATCAAGTTGGTAAAGAAAAATAAAATACAAAATGTAATTAACCGCGCAGAATCTAAAACTTTATAAGAATATGCTTTTAAGGCAATCTCGAATAGTGGCATCACTTCTGTTGGTGTACGTGGCCGTGATGGTTGTGTAATTGTTACCCAAAGAAAAGTTCCTGTAAGGTTTAATATAGAGAATATCAACGCAGCTTTTTTTTTTAAAAACTTGTTTATCAATAGGACAAGTTGTTGGATCCTTCTACTATTACACATGTATTCAAATTAACACCTAAAATTGGCTGTGTCATGACTGGCATGATTGGTAATGAAGGAGTTTATTTTTATTTGGTTGAAATGTGGGCATTAATTTTTTTTTTAAAAACAAAAAGCTGATGCCCGTTCACAAGTGACTAGAGCTCGACAAGAAGCTGCTGAATTTCGTTATAAATACGGTTATGAAATTCCTACTGACATGCTTGCTAAGCGTGTTGCTAATATCAACCAAGTCTACACACAACAAGCTGCTATGAGACCCTATGGTGTTTGTAAGTTTATGCAAGATAGGGATAAAGAGAAGGAATAACACATGTTTTATATTAGCTATGATCTTAGTTGGCTATGATGATGAGCTTGGTCCTCAATTATACAAGTGTGATCCTGCTGGATACTATGTGGGTTATAAGGCAACAGCCGCAGGAGCTAAACAACAAGAAGCATTGAATCATTTGGAAAAGAAGTTAAAGAAGAGCCCTGAGTTAAACATGGAAGACACTATTGAGGTAAATTTCTTATTATTCGTTAAAGTGATTACGTAACTGATTTTTTTTCTTATTAGCTTGCTATAACAACATTGTCAACTGTTTTGGCTGTAGATTTTAAAGCATCAGAGATTGAAGTTGGTATCGTTGACAAGGAAGACACAGATTTCCGCACCTTATCAACCGAAGAAATTGATGACCACTTACAAAGAATTGTTGAGAAAGATTAAAAAAAATCTTTACAATAAAGCCGTATGTTTTAAAGTGATAAAGAAAGTTTTTTAAGGTACCTCCTTTTTGTTCTTTAAATTTGAATGTCAAAATATTATCACATTATGGTTGATTTACTTTAAACATTTTGGATGACATAACCAATAGAATTTCAGCGTTTACTTGAAAAATTTTCATTCTTTTGTCCTTTTTTTTTCTCTCCTACAACTTGAATTTAAGCAATACCAGTTTAACAATTAGAAGAAGGAAAAAGTAAGTAATTAAAAGCTAAATGCACATGAAACAAGAAGTTGGTTCACTTTGAAATAGAAAAACGACGTGTTCTGTATTCTAATTTTATAATGATTTGACTAATCTATATTTTATTTTCATAGATTATGATACTAGAGAGTACGTCGAACACTAGTGTCAAGTACATTGCACGACCTCCACCTGTTACATACATCAATCATCCTGAAAACTTGAGCGAATCTGATAAAGCCATCTATGAACGAAATAACACTCGTTTAAAGCAGTTACAGGAACAGCTTCATGACGTATCAACATTTGGTACCGCTTGCGATGAATTAGTTGAATGGTTAAAAGACGATAGAGCTTACAACACATATAATGAAAATTCACTCATTGCGTGTATTGCTGCGATTTATGAACACGCTAATAATTTTGGACGTTGGTCTAGTTTGCAAATTTTAAGGTTAGCTGCTAGACAGAAACCAAGAGATGGGGGGTTATCAGAACAAGCAGTGGGTAAGTTCTTTTTTTTTTAACTAATTTGCCAATAGACGACAAAAGAGAAAAAAAGAAAAAGCTAATCTTTTGATTGTAGCTTACATTAAAGAATGCTACAGTGAATTACATAACATAACTACAGGTAGAAGACCAAGCGATACATCTGTCGTGTCTACGAACTCTAATGGAAATGTTAATTCACCTATGGCTTCTACAGCTCAAGTGCCTTTACTACCTCAATCCCCCATTACAAACAATACTGCGATAACTTCAACAAATTTTAATCAGCTAGTCAGATCATTAATGGATCCCAACTGTTCTCCTCTTTCTCCAGTTTCTGTCACACCTTCTCCACACACTTCTCCATACTTCAAAAATACGGTTGCAGTGAACGGAAATCAGGGAAATACTACCACAGGGATTGACGAAGCTTCTATTAATTTAGGCGCGAATAATGTAAATATTGGAAGTAGTACTACCCATGAGAGTATAATTATTCCTTCTGAATCGACTCTTCCACAGTACTTCAACCGTAGTCAAATAGAAGCAGAACTTCAACGCCGCCAGCTTACCCCACAACAACTTACCGCGATTCAGCACCTTAAATCTCGTGAGAAACCACAAATGCGTCAACAATCACAAAACGTTCCAAACTTATTACCAGAAACATCAAATGCTTATCAAAATGGTAATGTTCAATCACAGTTGATGCAGCAACAAGCTACTGCTCAAAAGCATTTTAGTCCTCAAGATATGCGTCATGCTTCACAAAGCCCTACTTCTCAAAGCTTTCCTCAAAACCAAAGAGTAGCGCCTCCTCAAATGCAACAAGCATCCCAATTCAATCAACAGGCATACAACCCTCATAACATGCAACAGCTGATACAGAGACAACAGCTATTTCAGAGACAAATGCAGCAGCAACGGCATCATCAATTACAACAACAACAGCTGTACCAACAACAGTTGAACCAACAGCAGTTGAACCAACAGCAGCTGAACCAACAACAATTAAATAAACAACAGTTGAATCCGCAGCAGTTGAATCAGCAAAGACTCCAACAATTTCAACATTTCACACAACAACAGCATAATATTGCAAAACATCTATCTCAACAGCAAATGACACAAATTGCTCAACAACGCGCGTTGCAAATGTCACAGCAACAAACATTAATTCAACAATTCTTCACGGCAGCTCAACCTACACAGTCAAACGGATCCACATCAAATCACACAACACCTGTAGCATCTTCCTTCCCCCCCAATGCGGGTAACCCATCTCCATCCTATTCTATGTCAGACATTGTTTCCGCTTTAGCTCCTACCAGTGCTCCTACTGATACACCAGTGTCCAGCACTAGGGCTGGCGCTAGTACTGCACCTATACCTTCTACTACCTCAACAATTAATCCAGGCACAATTCAACTTGTTGCCCCTGCCCCAGCCCTGGCAGCAACGAATACTACGGCACAAACTGTAACCTCCTCTACTACGATAACTGAACCACAATTAATTCAGAATGGTGGTATGGCTACACAGCTGGTTGTACCACCACAACAGCCGGTTACTGTTGTTGCTAAAACAACAACAACAATTATCCCATCGTCCAGTCACTTTGCACCAGCATTTCCTCCTGCTGTCAATATAAGTACACTGCACCTTCCAGGAGGCGGGAAATCCTATCAGAATGGCAATGTCATTACCACTATAGACCAACCCGAAGCCAACAAACTTCGATTCAAGTTCAAGTCAGGATACGTGGTCTCTCCATTCAATATACAAGATGAAGGAAAAACGGTAAAGAAGCAATTTTTTCTTGGGCCAGAAGATTTTAGACGTACATGGAAAGGACCGAATACGACATTTAAGCATACAGACGGTAAAATAGGGCTAACACTTGTGTTTAACTGCCATAAGGAGAAGTATGTGGAGACAAAATGCGAATGGCCACAGTCTATCGTTGTTGAATTGAATGGTAAAAAATTACCGCTAGAAAGGGTCAGTGTTCAAAGGATTATGTCGATACAAAGAAATATTCACGTATATATATATAGAGAATAAGACAAGTAACACCAACCGGGACTTTGTTTCATGGAAAAGACCAGCCTTTTGATCTTACAAATTGGGTGCTGCAAGGAACTAATGTACTGACAGTAAATCAGCCTCGGAACGTGTCCGTAAGTATTTTATAAGCTGTGAGAGGGGGTTTTCATATTAATTCGTTTGCTTAGTGCAGATCATATAATTTTAGTATTCAAAAATATGACCGATTTAGTGAAAACCATATTCGTAAGGTTGTGACAGCAAGTATGATTCCTCTAATTGAAACAGAAAAGCTTTTGCATCGTTTGTTGGGCGAAGAAGTATCCGAAAACAACGACGATGAAGTTTTAGTTATACAGGAATCGCTAAAAGTAAGCCTTAAGTGCCCTGTGACAATGACGCGTATACATCATCCAGTTCGCGGTATAAAGTGCAGCCACATTAATGTAAGTTGGTAGCTCTCCTTTGAACAATGAGTCCATTCTGACTTTTAATATGATAGTGTTTTGATCTTTTCAATTACATAAGACTCAACGATCTCACTACACCTGCTTGGAGATGTCCAGTTTGTAATAGTCAAGTTGGACCAGATGAATTAGCAAGGGATGAATTTACAGAGAAACTATTAAGTGATTTGCCTAAAAACGTCACTGAAATAGAATATACCAGAGGTGACAGTAGCTATAAAATTACACAAGTGGACGATCCTGCAGATAATAATGCAGACAGCGATAATGAAACTAAAGTGGAAACAACTGTTGCTGCTGCACCACCCAGTAATGTGGATGTAATTGATTTGATTAGTGACGATGAAGATGATACTCCTGCTGCTTCTTTAGCCAAGAGAACAAGAATAGCATAAGCCTTTTTCTCTTTTACATATATATATTTAACGTATATACTATAGTCCTTATACCCCATTCCCTTCGTGTTTGTATGTTGCTCACACCCTGTTTTCTTTTTTTATTATAATAAATATATGAATGCCTATCTATATTTATATTTTTTTTTTTTTTTTTTTTAAAAAAAAAAGAGAATACTTCATGCAAAGAAACTGGTTATTGAAGATTGAGAAGTACCTGTGTTTACAATATCATCGTCGACGGATAGAAGTAGCTGATCTGGGTAAATAGAGAGCGAGTGATACGATGTTTTTAAAACTGGTTTCTTATCCTCTTCATCATCGCTCGCTGGTTGAAATTCGTAGTCTTTTTCCTATATACAAGTTACTGTTTGTCAATACTGAATATAATATTGTTATTACCATCTTCACGAGCGTTTGCTGTAAATTTCTCGTAGTGAATCTGTACACTATTCGACACTCAGTTGCTACGGAAAAAAAAGAGAAAAAAAAAATATGAGTTTAGGTATGGTAGTCTGGCGTTTTTGCCTACAGTATATGGCATGATTCTTTTCGGAATCCTTTTGTCTTTTAAGAGCTGAGTTGCCTTGATCCTTCGTTATATGATTTAAAATAATGGGTTGAAGTTTATTGAGGACTGTGGAATGTATGTCAAATTCATTATACCAGTCTATTTTATCTTCAGATACATATAAAACAACGCGCAATGCCTAAGAGCTAGCAATGGTAAGAATCTAAGAGTATAAGAAAAGATTGAAACGCACAGTTTTCTTTGTGATGGCAAGGTGAAATACAGTTCGACATTGTTTTACAATCATACTTGGAAAATAAAATAAAAAAAAAAAAATAGTTTCAAGCTAGCAGCCTTTAAAAAGAATACAATTTTCAAAGCCAATAAAAATCTGATGTTTTGACAGAACTGTTCTCCGTTTGAAAAGTATAATTTGAAGGAAAACAGGGATCGGCATGAATCAAATAAAGAGATTCCTTAAAGTTAATATACTGGCGTTATGTATTTTACACATTCTAAAGCTATAACAGAGCATGCTATATACGTGATTCTAACAGTAATTTTATCGCTTGTACTACATACGATGGTGAGCTGATTATATAGAATGTGTTCCTGACATATATATCTCCTATTTGAGACATTAGAACATCTTCAGTGCCTAGATTAACAGTTGTTATAAATACATTGGTATTAGTAAGTATAAAAAACCCAGTTTACAGTGGATCATACTGGACCAAAGCGTTGTTTCTCATATCGAACATTTCTCACTTGGCTTGCTTGCTGAACCCTCAAATGAATAGGATCTTTCCTTATGCCAGTTTCGTACATTGGCTACTTGTTCATTTTAGTTCCATCTCTTTTACTTTCATGTCTTTTCTCGCAAGAGACTTTTCTCTCAGGGGAATTGTGTGCTCACAGGCATTAAAATTTTTAAAAAATTTAGGAACAGCTGTTGTTTCTCCCAGACTTCTTTTCTATACAACTTGAAAGAATGGATCGAAACGCGATTTACCAACTTTTTGTCGCTAGTTATCACCCAGATCCTAGTGTTCGTAAGCAAGCTGAATTAAACATTAGAAACGTAAACTGTTTTTTTTTTTTTTTTTTTTTAATTTGACACATCCATAACGTGAATTATTGAAACATCATGAATAGATTGAATCACAGCAAGGATTTTTACCTTTGATTTTACAAATACAAGCTTCAGAAGATATCGAAGTTGGCACCCGTCAAGCAGGTACTGATCACCACACGCATTCAGTCAAATACAAATAAGCATTAAAACGTATATATAATAGCTGCGATTTACTTTAAAAATCGTATTCACAAAATATGGGAAAACACAGACACAATCCCCTTAGAAGACAAGGACATGATCAAATCAAACCTTCTAAATGCGTTGACAACCGCACCACCTGCTGTACAGTAAAGTAGTAAAATTTTGGTGTATGTACCTTTCTATTTTTTCTAACTTTTTCTTGAATAGAGTTCAGTTAACAGCATCATTGAACACTATTTTGACCAACGATTTTCCTGAGCTCTGGCCAACATTTATAAATGAGTTGGAAAAATACCTTACTTCAGATGATATCTATCTTGTCCGTGTTGGTTTATTAGCATTACGTGAAGTTGTCAAAGTATATCAGTAAGTTACAATTTAAATTCATTTCTCTCCCTAATTGTTTATGTTGTAGGTGGAAGTCAGGGGAAAAAAGAGAGCCTTTACGAGAAATGATTCGACTTACTTTCCCAGTTATTCAAGTCATTTGTCAAAAGCTTATACAGTTAGAATCTACCGAGGAAGTTGCTGATCTCTTGAAACTCACGCTAAAAATCTATTATGCCAGTATTGAAGTTGATTTGCCTGTATGTTTACAAGAGGCTTCTTCTCTTACACCTTGGGGGACTCTCTTTCTCCAACTAGTAGATAAAAAAGTACCTGGATCAGATGAAGATAATGTTTGGTGGAAAACTAAAAAATGGGCTTATCGTTGCTTGAATCGACTCTTTGGCAAATATGGTAACCCTGCATTACAGCCTTCAAAGACCTATGCAGATTTTGCAAAATCATTTGTAGCCAACTTTGCACCCAACATCTTACAAACCTACTTGAAACAAATTGACGACTGGATCAAGAAAGAGCATTGGATGTCGAACCAGTGTTTGGCTTTATCAGCTGCGTTTTTTGATGACAGTATCAAACATAAAATCACTTGGAAGATCATAAAGCCTCATATTGAGATTTTGGTAGCTCAATTCATTTTCCCTCAGTTATGTTTCTCAGCTGAAGATGAACAGTTATGGATAGAATATCCGACCGAATATGTACATAAAAAAATAGGTAACAAAAAAGAAACCCTTAACGAGTTTTTAAGAGACTAAGCTAATATTTATACTACAACATAGACCCAACAGGAGATGCTTATTCTACACAAAATACAGCTATCACTTTATTAGTTGACTTGGTCAAATACCGTAGCAAGTTTACATTCATGAGTATTTTGGGATATGCCAATAACATTTTAAATCAATATGGGGAAACACCTGAAGATCAAAAAAACGGACGCGACAAAGATGGTGCCCTATGCATGATGGGTGCTTTATCTGAAGAAATTTTGGGGGGCGATGAAGAAATTGAGGGCATGATGGAACCTTTTTTTGTAAGCCACGTACTCCCTGAATTCAAAAGTAGATTCCCTTACCTTCGTGCCAGAGTAAGTTCAATCATATGCAGACGAGACAACTTCTAACCCGCTATATATAGGCCTGTCATGTTACAAGAAGCTTCAGCGATTTGAATTTTTCAAATGAACAGGTACACTAGCAAAGAATAACGCAAAGCCTTTCACAACACTAACAAGCCCTATTAGAATCTTGCTGCTCTTTACCAAAGCATTTTGGATTGCTTAAGAGACTCAGAACTTCCTGTAAGAGTTGAAGCCGCTTTAGCTCTACAGCCTATGACTCAGTACAATATTGGTAAAGTATACTATACTACATCAGAAATTACAAAAATACTAATTAGATTATTTCAAGTGAGGGAAGCTATGAGCCCTAATCTACCCTTTATCATGCAAGAGCTCTTAAACTTGACAAACGAGCTTGATATTGACACGTTAGCCAACGTCATGGAGCAATTTGTACAAGTATTTGCAGAACAATTGACACCTTTTGCAGTGCAACTGTGTACACAACTGAGAGACTCGTTTATGCGTATCATGGAAGAACTTGCTCAACAAAATCATGACGATAGTGAAGAAAGCGGTGACAAGACAGTGGCTGCTATGGGAATTCTTAAAACAATGGGCACTCTTATTATTAGCCTTGAAAGCTCTCCCGAAACCATCCAGCAATTAGAAAATGTGATTTTACCTGTTATTACATACACGCTTGACAATCGCATGCTTGACCTCTATGATGAAATATTTGATATCATTGATTCATGTACCTTCTCTGCCAAACAAGTGAGCCCTACTATGTGGAGCTTATATGATAGAATCTATGGAGCGTTTAAAGAGACAGGTGCGGATTTTATGACAGAAATGTTTCCTGCTTTGGATAATTACATCGTTTACGGAAAGGATGCCTTTGCTAATAATGAGCAAGCTAGGCAAATGATGTTTGATGTAATAGAAACGGTGATGAAGAGTGAACAAACTGGTGAAGAAGAAAAGACATGTGCTTGTAAACTAATGGAATCTGTTTTATTGTATTGCCGTGGGTTAGTAGACATGGTAAGTGTTTTGTTAAATTAAAAGAAACATATAGGATTTGCATATCTCATCATCCAACGTTAGTCTGTTTCTCCTTTCATGCATCTGGTATTTCAATACATTTTAACGGGTCAAATGAGATCTACTGAATTCAAAGTTTACTGTATTGAAGTGGTAAGAAAAGCAAATGCAAAGAGAGAAGGGGATAACTTACGCAAGCTTAGGTCATTAATTGTCTCTATTATAACCCTCTCTTAACTCTTCATATTCTTGAAGAAAATCAATGGACGCAGGGATTTTTTACTTTATGGTTCTCAACATTAGACAAGTTCTCCAGGTGTGCTACAAATACACAAACGAATGTAATAGGATAGTAACACTCATACTTTAACATAGAGTCCATGATAAGAAACTTGTCATTATTACTTTGTGTTCATTATTGTCTTTACCTGCAGACAAAATTCCTGTGTCTTTACAATCTGGATGGTCTCAGTTGTTGATTTGTATCGCTGACGTTTTCCAAACATTGCCTAAAGCTATAGAGCGTAAGCCAGATGACCTATTTTTCGGAACAAAAGATTAACTCTGTATATAGTTCGGGAGCACATGAAAAAGCTATATAACGAAGGGTATGAGGAAGACGATGAAGAAGAAGACGAGGAAGACAATGATGAAGATGATGAAGGCGATAATGAAGAAGGTGAAGAGGACAATAATGAAGCCGACGAAGAAGAGGATGAAGATAATGAAGGAGGCGATGGTAATGTGTATATAAAAACGATATCTTACTTCCTTTTTAACACGTATAACCTTTTCAGACGATGATGTTGAAGATGAGGATACTGAATACTTGGAGTTTTTAGTACAAATAGCAGCAGAACATAATGAAGAAGATGAGGAAGATGAAGAAGAAAGCGACGAAGACGAATTATGCGAAGAAGTTTTGTTTGACTCGCCGTTGGACGAAATTGATCCTTATATTTGCTTCGAACAAGTTTTCAGAGGTAGCATGTTGAGAAGAACGACACTACTATATGTACTAATTTTTATGATAGATATGCAACATAACCGTCCTGATCTATACAATCATTTAACTCAAGGCATTGATGTTGAGCATCAAAATAGTATTATGGAGATTATATCAACTGCAGAGAAGAACCGTAGTGATCTTTCTACTTTATAAGCCTTTGACACTATATGTAATAACATTCGATTATATATATATATATATAATATATAATACTTTTATATCGACTACAAATGACAAGAGATGGTTATTTCTCTACCAGAGTCAGCATTTTTCATCTTGTAAACTTAAACTTCCTTTTCTAAATGATATTGAAATGTATTGCTGACCCATTTTCAAAACAATGAACCATTTTCGTCTTAGTGACCCATTTTCATTTCAACAAACTGGCCAATTATTTTTTTTTTTTTTTTTTATTGGGCCAACCTTTTTTCGTCGACTGTACACTAGAAAATTTTCTTTTCTTTTTCGTTAAGATTATGCTCAAGAAAATATTCAACCCTAAAAGAAAACATCAGGAACAAGGAAAGCCAAAGATCACATTAGATCAAGCTTCACAAAATATTTTATCTCGCCATTTCTCGCCATTACCTTCAAGGGCGAAATCACCTTCTGACGTACTTGATATTGTAGGCTACCCCTTAATAGTAACAACAACTGGAAGAAGGAAATCAGTAACATTTAGAAACAATAGCAGTATCAGCATTTATAATAAACCAGCCCTTAGTCAATCTTCACCTGAATTATCAACTCCGGCAGAAAAAAAACCCTATCGACAGCAGCAACAATTGACAATTCGAAACACTATTTCACCGCCACAAGAGGAAGAAGAAGAATTAGATAATGATCAAGTGCTGTTATTAGAAGCAAGTAGAGAAGAGAAAACGCTCGTAGAAAAAGAACTATTATTAGGTAAAATGAAGGAATCATGTATTTTAATGATAAACTTATCACGATGAAAAAGAAACAAAAAACTTGGAAGTATATCGTTTACAGCAAAAGTTATTAATACTTGAAAAAGAACGAGAAATGATGAATCAAAAGTTTCAAGACTTTATTGAACGTGAAGAACAGTTGAGAAGTATTATTGAAGAAAACCAATTCCAAATCAATCGGCTGAAATACTATAATAATGCGTCGTCATCTTCTTGGTACTCGCGTGATATGAGTGATGAAGAAGACCCTATGTATCGAAGAGATTTACTCTATTATCATTATTATCCTCCTCGTCGCCATAGCAACCGTCGTAGATACAATTACTACCCTCATTACTACTACTACCCACGTCAACGTCACATTTAAATATAATTTTATTTCTACATAATACAACAATCTGTCATATCTTTTTGCACAGCTCTTTTTACAAGTGACCAATCGCTTCTACAAGCTGCAAATTCAAATAAATCTTCTATTCTCATTAATCCATGATATCTTTCTAAATCATGAATCATGGACTTTATATCTGCTGGAGAATCAACAATATATAAATTAGCTAGTGCTTTTAGTGCTAAAAAGTAAGGTGTAATTGTCTTTTGCCGAAGTGTCAATATAAAATCATAATAAGCATTCATATCACTATGACTAGTATGAGTATATACATCATGATAAGATGAATAACTTTACCAAATATATCGAAAGGCTCCTACTCCATTCACTGTTTGTAATTTCAAATGTTTGCATAAAATTTCAAAGAAGCGTCTTCCTATTTCACTAAAGAAGAGGTCCATAGTTCCTTTTTCTGCCGCCCCCACTAACATGGATGTATTTGTTTTCAGACATTGAATGGTATCTCGACATGCTTTCGTGGGCCTCAAGTCTGTGAGTTCCCCTGTTGGATTATAATCTTCTTTATCTTGTTCACTGGATAAGATAAACTCTACTTGACTCAATAAGACTTGAATACCTCGATCCATACCTTGTGCCACTGAGTCATCCAATAAGCGCTCAAATTGTTTCTTTTCTTTATTGACGTCGTTCATGAAATCGTGCTTATCGATGTTTTTTGTCTATCCATGACAGTGAGTTTACATATCTTTTTTTGTATTTTTTTTTTTTTTTTTTTAGAAAGATATCTTACAATCTCCTCATCATAATAGAGTTGGATCATCTGCTGGATCACGTCAGCTACATGGACCAACTCGAAAAATTCCGTAAGTGGCGGCACGTCCTCGTTAGATCCAACATCACTAGGTCTATAAGAAGCTAATCGGGCCGTCGCACTATACACACATAAATAAACAAAAGTTAAATCTAAAGGGAGGGGACTCTTACCTTTCAAAACCAGGTTGAATATGTGTTGTCCCAAGTCGTTTTAGAAAATGAATAAATATTTTTTCATAGGTCTTTTGTCTATGGATAACATGAGAAGAAGTACTTGCAATACATAGGTGTGTATGGTTTACATGTCTATTTTCATTCTTCCAGGAAAACCAATATCTATAAATTGTTGTATTCTACGTTCTGATTCTTTATTGATATGGATAAGCTGTAAAGAAGTCTCTAGTGATAAATAATTTTGCAGCATGTCTAACTCTTGTCTTGCGAATTCCAACTGGCCCGTAATTTCTTTGTTATTTGTGTACTTTGTTGGAGTTAATGTGTCAGAAGAGTCGGATCGATGGGTAGTAATAGAAGAGGTGGGTGTGGCTGGGGGGGTAGATTGTGGTGTCTCAGCAGCAGAATGTGGTATTTCAATGGATAATGCAGCACGTTTAGGGGGTAAAAAACTCGCTCTTTGAAACGGTGAGGCTATTGTAGTAGCTGCTGTTGATACAAAATCCACAGGTAGTGTCAGCACTTTTTTAAATGCATTCAAGTAGTTTCTAATACCAGAAAAAAAAAAGGCTAAGTGATAAACCTTATAGGATAGTTGAGGTACCTTTTAAATGTTTCTCGAGTTTGATTCGTAACTCTTGTGGCGGCTATAGAGTGATGATTGACATTATTGATAGCTGTTCGGGTATTCCAGTCGTCGATGTATTTCTTTGTAATTACTTCAGCATAGTTAGACTCCTCTTCGAGATAATCGTCCAAGAAGGGTAAAAAAAGTTTAAACATTAAATTGGTGCATCGATCAGGCTCGATCTTTTTTGGTAAATCATCGTTGCTTAATGTATCTATTAATTTTTTCATTCTTAATAACACAGTGTTCATTGTACGTAAATAAGTATGTGGACCAAATGACATAGCTCTTGCTAATAACTGACTAATGTATTCAGCAATCTATTAATATCTATCCATTATCATCTTATTACTAGAGTGTCCATTATATGATTATTTACCACATCGTCCAATAAGCGATCCACAAACTGGTAAAATGCATCTAATTTCTCTGGGAATACTTCAAGTGCAATGAGTGATTGCTGTTCAAGGTCTTTTGTAACTTGGTTTGTTAAATTTTTAAAAGGAGTCAAATCATCATGAGAAACCCTAAAATTAAAAATAAACTTTTTGCGCAGGCGAAGCTCTATTGTTCTTTACATAAAGTTATCATTGGGTTTAAAAGGCGTATCGGTGTCGAAAAGAGTGTGTTTTTCAATAAATGATTGTATACATAGTGAACCGCCATTTAGTGCAATCAACGCATTTGCATAACTCTATTATTGCAGTTGCTTAGTAAGTTTGGTCGATTTTAAACACAGAGAAATACCTTCATTTCGGGTATATTCTGGTTGTCATAAGCAACTTGGAATTGATGAAGAGAAACACTTTCAAAATAATGAGATAAAGCGTCTAAATCCTCGTTAATCTATGTCATATAAAGGTGAGTTGACTGTGTATATCTCTCCATATAGCTTTACCTCTCTCCAGTCGTCTACTATATGACATTGCCCTAGTCCAGTTAATAAATTGATGACTTGCCCACATTTTTCCGGGTTCTGCTTAAATTCACGTAATATTTTAGTTGCTTCTTTCTTTGTAGAAGTCCTTAAATCGATATAATAAGGAAATAGTTGTGTATAAAGTAGTTTAAATTGCTCTCGTTTAAAAAACTTATTCTCTGACTTTGTTCTTGTATTGCCTTCTTCTTTCGAAAAAAGAAGTATGTTTTGTAAAGGGATGACTGATCGGTAGACATTACTTTCATCTTTATTAAAGTGATATAAGTCTCGGGAAGATTTGTTTTTTTTTTTTTTTTTTTTTTTTTTTTTTTTTTTTTCTACCTAATATCTTGGCAAGTCGCCCATGATCATTATTTAGCATGATAGTAAACTTTTCACGCCATAAAGTATCTTGATAGACTTGTGTTTGGAACTGCCTCGAAACACATGCTATGATACTTAGTTCGGGTATTGTTAAATATTGAAATATATTTTGTAAAATATGGGCTGGGAGAGAACTACTGCTACTACTCATAATTAAAAAAAAAAAAAAAAGAAGGGAAAAGGAAACTATTTTTTTTCGGTTACGGATAAAATCAACAATTGCTGTGATACAATAGACTTTGATTGGCTGGGTCCATTGTCAGTACTTGTAACGATTACCCCACACACACACACCATGCATAATATTAATTGCTGAATTGACTACGAACAGTAGTATGGTTTTCTTGCCTTCCGACAAACATGTTACCCAGCCTATGTATTTGCCTCCTTCACAAATTGCATACCTCTTTGATGAGACAAACTGTAACTGATTCCTTCATTCGAGACAGGGCTTACTCAATATGTCATACAGTGTATGATTGTTCGCGGTGATAAATGTCTTGAACACATCCATTAAATGTAACTGGCTTCCAGCGAGACTTTCGTAGTATTTCATGCAATGTCTTAATACCCAGATTACTTGAACTATCTGGAAAAACATATAGTGCACACACGTAAATATAATAAGGTTTAAAATATAATATATCTATAGAGAACAATTGTTAAAGTTTTACCTTACTCTACTTTAATTGGTTAATGTAGTTGAAAAGAGGGAGACATCACCCGAGTTAAATCTGTCTGAGATCGAAAATGGCTTATTTTCAAGAGATTTCATTTGTGAATGTTCAAAAAAAAAACTGTAATTAAAAAGTGACTTAGCTCTCCCCTTTTTTTTTTCTCTCTTTTAAACAAGATGGTAAAAAAGATGTATCATTCACGGCAACAACAAGTACATTTTGACTTGGGAAGCTTTCCAGTAACAGAGACGATAAAGATGTTGACGTGTATACTAGAGAAGATTACCAAAGCCAACGATTCGATTAATCATCATCAAATTATTGATTCAACAAAAAGTTATAGTTGTTTTCGAGCAAGATCAATACCTAATATTGATATCAGTGCTTATTTAAAGAGAATATTAAAATATTGTCCATGCTCCAATGAATGCTTTCTTAGTTTGCTGGTCTACTTTGATCGCATGTCACAGCAAGAAACAGATGCTCTCCGTATAGATTCTTTTAATATTCATCGACTTGTTATTGCTGGTATTGTTGTAGCCAGTAAATTCTTTTCTGATGTCTTTTATACAAATACAAGATATGCCAAAGTAAGTTTGTTCTTTTTTATCCTTTTCAAAGTACTATCAATAACAACGGATGATTTAGGTTGGTGGATTGCCCGTAGAGGAATTAAATAGACTAGAATTGGAATTTCTAGGTTATAATCAATTCAATATTTATGTTTCCCTCGAAGAATTACAGCAATATGGAGATCAACTCTTAATGCATTCTATTAGAGAACAACAATTGTTATTAAAAAAAGAAAAGTTATTATTGGATCAATCAACAACAACGTCATCAGCATCTATTTATTCATCGCCCAAGGCCACCGCAACAACTAATATTCTGTAAATATTTAAATAAATAAAAAAGAAAACTATTTTATGTAAATGTTTATCAACTGTTTGTATCACATCAAATAAATACAATATTTCTACTTTTAAACCTCCGTCATTGATGTATAACTCTCTTTTTTTTTTTTTTTACACAAAAGATGTCAAAATTCTCTGTGAAGATGCGTCCATCTTCTATCTGTCCCCAAAAGAGAATTATGACTATTACAAAAGGAAGGGGTATAGCCATAGTCATAGGAATCAGTGTAATTGATCTCAATAGCACTGAAGTCACCATATCACAGGCAACATTTATATACCAATGTCGTGTTATTTCAAGACTAAAATATACTGATAGATAGCTGATTCTCAATCCTATTCAAAGACTTTACAAAAAGTAAATTTGAATGAACCACAAAAGATAATTGTACCTTGTTATTCTTCCAATGAAGAGAGTAAATTCGTACAGCTATTGGGTCAGCAATTCCCTCATATTCCAATTATATCACTTCAACGAAAGTATTTCAATGATGAAGATGGAAAGCAATACATCTATAACTACTGCTTGCAAGAAGATACAGCTGGTTTAATCGTGGGCGTGACTAAAAAGTAGAATATATAGTCTATATATGTGGTAGTGTAGACTTTCTAAAACAATATGTGTAGGTATTATTGTTTAGCTGCTATTGCAGGAATGTTTCAGTAAATACTTTTGAAAACTAGAATAATAGAACATTCACACTAACTTGTTATATTATCAGCTACCTCTCTAATAATGAGGGGCTCTCTTATGCCAGTAACTCTATTAAATTTTCATATCAAGGAGCTGAAGGTAGACCATAATAATAGTTGACCATTTTATACCAAACTATCTTGCTATACATAGGAACAATGCAAATAGGCACGTATAAATAACGCACATACAAGACGCATTTTGATTACACTTTATATCTATATATAGACACAATTACTGCTAAAAACTTGGAGTTAGTGTTGAGTAACTATCAAACACAAACTGCTACTACTAACAATAACACATTACTTGGCATACTTAATCGCACTCATACACCTATGGGTAAGCGTCTTCTCCGTATGAACATTCTGCAACCTCCTTGCAGCCTTGATATCATAAGGGACCGACAAGATGCTGTTGAAACGCTTCACCAGAGCGAAGAAACGCTTTTCAACATTCAATCCTGTTTAAAGCAGCTCATTGATTTAGATCATACAATTGCTTACCTTGTGAAGATCCCAAGTCAACAAACAACGACAAAGACAACACTTTCTGCTGTTCAGCATGCAGAAACTAAAGTGAATCAAGTCATTGGGTTAAAACAAGCCATTAAAACCATACAATCGCTTGCTTTATGTTTAAATAATGATAGTCGTAGCTCTATTCTACTGGGCACTGTGTATAAGGTATGTAGAATGTAATGTAGTTATATAGTATTGAATTTTGTAAATAGATATTGTCAAATCCCATTTTCAGTGAGTGAATACTACATGATAAGCTAGTATTAAATGCATATTGTTATATAGGCGAAATGGAGAAAGAAATTAATAATGTTATCAATCAAGAGGTTGGTATTCAGACAACAAGCCTAGGTATTCGAAATCAAAAATGTTATGCAGTCAAGGTCTTTCTTTCTCTTTTTTTTTTTTTTTTTTTTTTTTTTATGTAATCTATGTATTCATCTATTTTTATACAGGCAGGTGTCAACGGGTTGCTTGATGTTGGTAAAGACATGCTGAATAGATAAACCACTATTTCTCTCTTAGTTAAAAAAAAAATGCGTCTATGTAGCCCGACAAACATACAAGGAGACGACTGAGGATATTTACGAATTAGCATCCTCCTATAATGAAACATACGGGTTGCCTATAAAGCTATCATTCAGTGCTTTGAATGGGTTTTATTTAACTTTGCAAGAGAGTCAAGTAGCAAAGGGCAATCTTCCTTCAGAGTTTATTAATGTGGTTAAAAAAAGAAAGACCTTACACTTTACTACACTTGAATTAGTAAGTAAAGTAGTAATATCAATAGAGAGAAAACACCTTCATGCATATATATGTAGCTGCAGAAAAATAGTAGAATCAACGAATCACTGACAGAAGTATATTTGATGTCTGATAGGTATGAAAAGAATAGAGAAAGACTTTACCATCCTTCTTATTATGTATACAGAATTGTTTCACAGTTGTTAGACAAGTTCAGGGACAATATCAATGTTTTGTATAAATCTTCAGAGGCAATTGCATTATTAGATATGCTTGCTTCTTTTGCTTCTTGTCATCTTTCATCTGATTACGGTAAAATAACTAAATGGCATGCTAGAAAGGTTGACGTGTTAATGTATTCATAGTTCGACCAGAATTTTCAAATACGCTAGCTATCAAATCAGGCAGACATCCTATCTTGGATCACATCTTATCATTTCCTTTGGTTCCAAACGATACATTTGCTTCTCTATCTAGCAGTTTCCAATTCATTACAGGACCTAACATGAGCGGCAAATCTACTTATTTACGTCAAGTAGCCTTGTTGACTATCATGGCACAGATAGGATCAAAGTAACGTATCTTATGTAGGAGCATTAAAGTATAACTTTTTGTATATATAGTGTCCCAGCTGAATATGCTTGTTTTCGATTAACTGACCAACTTTTATCAAGGTTAGCCAACGATAATACATTCACAGATATCGGAACATCCTCCTTCATGTCAGAAATGAGAGAAACTGCATATCTTCTGCAACATGTTACTCCTAATAGTCTTGTGCTTATTGATGAACTTGGTAGAGGAACATCGCCTTCTGATGCTTTAGGTATTACCGCAGCCATTTGTGAAGAACTTATCAAGACAAGGGTACGTCTTTCAAATAAGTCGTTCCACTCTATATCTTAAATCATGATAGGCTTTTACATTTTTTGCAACTCATTTGCATGAACTGACTCGTACTTTAAATGGTTATCCAAATGTTGTCAACTTACAATTTAAAGTCAACGTGACGGTAGCACACAGTGCATATAGTAAATCTCTTATGTATTTATACTATGATTAGAAAAACTTGCAGAATGAATGTATCATTGACTATCAATATAAAGTAGAAGATGGGAAACTAAATATGAAGCATCGTTATGGTAAATGATATATACGTAATGCGCAAATTAAACATTGAATTGTAGGTCTGCAAACTGCTCAGTTGTTGGGATTTCCTAAAGAAGTTCTGTCCTGTGCTTACCAAATTGTTGATAAAGTAGATATAACAAGTGTTACTTTCCTATAACAACTACTTACAGATACTATGTTAGCTTAAAAACGACAGTTTCAATTCATACGATCAAGAAGAAGACGAAATGACAGAGGATAGAAAGTTATTATGGGTATTACAAAAAAGGAATTTTTGCCTATATAGTAATTATTCTTTAGTTTATGGACAAGATATTACAACTTGGATACGCAAATTTACCTGACGATCAATTACATGAACAAATGTATGATTTGCAAAAAGATATGCTTGAGGAAAATGAAATGCTTTATTAACTAACGATATACAAACAAAAAAAAAAAAAAAAAAAAAAAAAAAAAAAAAAAAAAAAAAAAAAAAAAAAAAAAAAAGAATTACAAATAAAGAGAAGCAGCGAAAATAATGTCTCTGTGAATTCGATTGATACCTTCTGAAAACTTATTCTCTAATTCAGAATTACCTATACTTTTAGCTGCTGCACACATTTGTCTCAATAGTTCTTCAAGACGTCTGAATACACGAATAAGTGAACCTTCATACACTTCTGTCATTTTACAAATTTGATAAAACTTAGCGCCCTGACACCAAGCAAAGACAACATCCATCAATTCTGGCTTGAAACGCTCAACATATTCTTGTTCATCCATATTTAACTTGCATTCAGTAGACACTTTGACAATACGACGCGCAGTTTCTTGCATCAAACGAAGAGGAGCATCTAATTCTTCTTGAAGCTTGGTCTTGGCTGTCACTTTTTCATCAAACACAAAACAACTTAAAAGTGCCACTGCTTGATCAACAGTAAGGTCATTAAAAACACCTTGGAAGATCATTTCTGTCAGTAATAATTCATCACCCGTACTAATTTCACAGGCAACACGACCCTTCATTTCAACAACGTCAGCAGAAGTAGTAAAACCAAGTCTAACAAAATCATGTGAGTATTTTAACTAAAAAACCACTACATATATCATACCTTCTCATCACACGCTTTCTGTTTTTAAGTTCTTCTAATTGTACAATGGATCGGGCATCAGTTACCTTTCTCTTCAAAGCTTTGATTTTATCTACAACTTCCATCTTTCCAACATATTGGTCATATAATGTGGGGAGCTCGGGTGATTTTGATAGGGCGTGTGATGTCAATGCCTGCTCCAACACTTTGATTTTTTCCACTAACTTGATAAATGCAGGATCTTTAATACCCATATTACCAACAGGGTCTAATAAAGGTATATTCTCCCCAAATCGTTTCTTCACTTCCAAGATAGATTTGTATACATTATTACGGGCCTCTCTGCTCTTAAGATGTTGAGGGAGATTGAGACGGATATGACTCATACATTCAATAGCGTTAAGAGAGAGAGGAACAGCCATCAGTTCGCCTTCGTTATCTCCTTCAGCAGGTTTGATACCAACAGAATGGCCTGCAGCATCTTTCGACAGTGAACTATCTTTGGAACAGTACAAAAGAGCATCAACAATATATTTAGGTTCTTCTTCACTATTTTCTCCTGGTTTCTTGCCTCTTTCTTTTACTCTACTGTAATTAAGCACAACACCCCAACCAAACTCCATATTATTATGCTTGAAACGTGCTAATCGACCGGGCTGTAAGAAAGGAGTAGCGTACACGTAATGGTTCATCACATCACGCACATCTTGTGTATAGGTTTCAATTTGCTTGCGGATTTCGTAATAACTAGCAATTTCTTCTTCATTTTCAATCACTATGGCTTTCTTTTCCTTCTCTAATTCTTGGATTTCCTTTTCGTATTGAGGAATATTGGAATCATTTTGGAAAGTAAAGAAACATTTTTCCAACATGTATTCTGGACTGACACCTTCCACACGCAGCAAGTTCAAAATCATGTTGTAACTCAAGTGGAAAGCAGAGTTCATTCTATCTGATTCACCCTTAACCATGCCTTTTGCAACAGCAGGTTCCATCTTTTCATCAATCATCATGATAACAACACCACGTTCATCGAGACCACGACGACCGGCACGACCTGACATTTGGATATATTCACCAGACGACACCCATCTCATTCCTTTACCGTCGAATTTACGAACACTGGTGAAAACAACTGTCTTGGCAGGCATGTTCAAACCAATAGAGAAAGTTTCAGTGGCAAACAAGACCTTTAATAAACCTTCTTGGAAAAGCACTTCAATAGTTTCCTTCATGATAGGTAAAAGACCACCGTGATGGACACCAATACCACGACGAAGCAAAGGCAAGAGCTGTTTGATTTGTGGAAGTTCACGATCATCATCATTTAAAGAAGAAATAGCGTTCTTAAACACTTGAGATACCATATCATGTTCCTCCTCTATTATATTCATTATGTCAATTTTGTTTTCTATACTATATATCTGTTTTGTTACCTGAGTTAAAGTCTAATTTGGACAATTGAAGGGCGTTCGATTCACATTCTCTTTTTGAAAAACTGAAAATAATAACAGGATGATAATTCTTCATCATAATCATTTTGATAATCTTATAAATATCAGAGGGGCCATCTTGTTGTCCTCCCTTATGAGTATGTCCTTTTTTGCCCTTGTTGCGTGCCTGACCACTGCTTGGATCATCGCCCTTTCCTTCCTGCAATTTACTGATGGCTCTTTGAAAGTTATCTTCTCTGAATCGACTCTTTTCATCCACAACTAAATGAATACCACTGTCTCCAGCAGGGAACAAGTAATGTTGAAGAGGTGTAGGACGGAAATCTGTGTAGACAATGTGACAAGGTTGGTTATGAATCTTACAAATCCATTCGGCAAACTCCATCGCATTGGGAATAGTGGCTGATAAAAATACAAATCGAACAGCGTCAGGAAGTAAAATGATGGATTCTTCCCAGACAACACCACGTTCTGAGTCTCTCATATAGTGAATTTCGTCAAAAACAACCCAAGCAACTTCACGCATAATTTCTGAACCACGGTAAAGCATGGATCTTAAAATTTCAGTAGTCATGACGAGACAGGATGCTTGAGGGTTAATGGTTACATCACCTGTCATCAATCCGACATCTCCGAATTCTTCTGTGAATTCACGGTACTTTTGGTTGGATAAAGCCTACAGACTATTATTTAGTTCAACTCTTTTTTTTTCAATGCACATACATTATTTTACCTTGATAGGAGAAGTATAAATTACACGTTGTTTGTTCTTTAAACATTGGGCAATGGCGTATTCAGCAACGACTGTTTTACCAGCTGAGGTATGTGCAGCAACTAAGACTGATTCGTTACGTTCGATGGAGGAAACAGCTACACGTTGGAAAGGATCCAAAGTGAATGGGTAAACACGGGCAGGGTCTGCAGGTGGTTTGTGTTGAGAAATAGGTACATAAGGATAATTTGGAGGTACTGCAACCTGATGTCTAACTGCGTGACTGAGTACTAATTTTTCTCCTTCTTCAGCAGCAGGTGCGCCTTGAAGGCCTGCAATATTCGTTACAGAGCGCGACGTCTCTTCTTCAAAACTATCGGCAACGACAGGTGCTAATTGTTCAGATACGTCTTTTCTGAATTGTTCAGCTTCCTTTGAATGGAGATCGATCTTTTGCTTTTTGAGTTCATTGATTAATTCTTCAGAAGTGGCACGTTTCATTGGCTTAATTTGTTCCTCATCGTCAGTTCCATCGAGCTCGTCTTCGTCCATAGCATCGTCAAAATTGTCTTGGACAGGTTCTCCTCCAAACACATTAAACAGATCGTCAGTTTCATCGCCAAACATTTTTTTTTTTTTGAATGAACAGTGGTCAAAAAAGCAAGTTGCAGAATAAAAATTTATTAGAGCCTTTTTAAAAGTCACGAAAATGTGACTTGTCTTTCTTTTTAGGGCAGCATAAAACGCAAGAGAGTTAATCTACAACAAAGAAGCCCCTTGTTTATTGTATACACATGATCCAAACTTATTAGGTTTAGATTCTTGTTGATTGATATTTTAAAAAACATATATCCATCTAGATTGGAAAAGAAGCCTTATCTTACAACTGATAATAAACAACCATTGTAATACACCCATCAATGATATGAATGTAATAGGCGTTATCTAGGTGGAGAAAATGACTAGTCTATCGGGCACTGATCGAGTAATTGTTCAAATAGTTATAGAAGAAGAGCTCCATTGTTGGGACTGTATACTTCATATTATCCATCTATGACTAGTGCTTGGCACGCGTCAAAACCTACGTCAATTTGTATGGTCATGCCGTTTTAAAATAGAAACTTTTTACGTATAAAAGAAATAATAAGGCCCCAGCACGATCAGAATCTTAATGCTCTGGTGTCAAACTATGTAAAATTGATATTGCCCATATTTATTGAAACTATATGCAAAAGTGTTATCTATCATAAGCCATGAGCAATGAACTTTTTTTTTTTTTTTTTTTTTCTTAAGCTTAATTTACTTCTATAGGATCATGTTTCTTTAACAACAGTTTCTATACTTTGTTGTCTAAATGTTACCAAAAACTAGGTATTATATAGAAGTAATTATAATGTCATAGCAACTATAACCGGCTTCGTCTTTTACATTTATAGATTTCAAAACGAGGCACCCGCAATTGAATATTACAAAAATTAAGTTTTTATGAAAACTGTAAATTAAAATGTGAGTTTTTTATATGCATTTCCGATAGTATTCATCACCTGCAATCTTTCTTTAAACCATGCTATATAAATAAATAAACATGTTTATGTGTAACTTAAAGAATTGATTCCGTGATTATGTCAAACTATATAAAACGTTGTTATTGTAAAAATTATTTTAATACAACTGTTCCGATGTAATGAAATTCATCATTATTATACATAGCAGTGAACTTTCATGATTCTATTTCATGCACAAGTAGGAATCAAGTGTAAAACTTGAAAACATCAAAAAAAAAAATGTTGCAGAATTGCTCTTGTGTTCGGCCACAAGTATAATAAATAATGCAGCAAAAAAAAAAAATTTTTTTTTTCTTGTTGATCATTTAAATTTAGCTTTACTCAAGCATTTTTTTTTCTCTCTCTTTCTTCCCTTTTATCCTCAAACACTATGCAATCAACAATTCATGTATCAACTGATCAAGATGTGGATGTACATGCTCCAGCTAAAACGTACTATACTACAGGTAGCAATGCTGGTGGTTCTGTCAGTCGATTAAAGACTTTTTACACGGTAATGGAGTTAAGGCGTTTTTTGAAGTTCTTTTTGTTAAAAAAGTAGATGCTTATAGGATAATTCTCAGGACACACCACTTCGCAAAAGAAGAGCATCACACGGTAAGTCTTAATTATGGTAAATCCGAGCTTAGATCCGAAACTCTAACAATTTGTATTACTGTTTAGATTATAAAAACAAAGCACAAAAATTTCTGATTGACGTCAAAGAAACACAGCGTATTTTGGTTCAACAAGAAGATACAGATGGTGATTTCCAAATCACGGTCAATGACTTGGGCCCAAAATCTTTCTCTGTAGGCACGGCGGATTCAGGTGGTTATCGTAAAATTGAAATTAGGGGTACTTATATGCTCTCAAACCTATTGCAAGAACTGGCATTGGCGGATGACTTTGGTAGAAAACACATTGTCCTTGATGAAGCTCGATTGAATGAAAACCCAGTCGATCGTTTATCTCGTATGATTCGGCACAACTTCTGGGATGGTCTGACTCGGCGCATTGATGCAGATGGCCTCGAGATCATTTGTGCGGATACCAAAAATCGTTCTGCCAACCACAATCCCCGTATTTATATCCCTTATAATGAAGATGAGATTTACAATTATTATAAACAAGTAGCTGAAACTCGTGCTCATTTGCATTTGGAGGTCGAAAAACTACCCAAGGAAATCACTCCAGAATATGTCAAGAGCATTAATGATCGACCGGGCATTTTAGCCCTCGCCATGAGAAAAGAAGTCGACGAGATCAGTAAAAAACCCGTCTGGAGAGGTGTCCCGTTTGTGGTTCCCGGTGGACGTTTCAACGAAATGTATGGTTGGGACTCGTATTTTGAAACGCTGGGATTATTAATTGATGGTCGTACTGAACTGGCCAAAAGTATGGTCGACAATTTTGTGTATCAAATAAAGCATTATGGAAAAATCTTGAACGCCAATAGATCTTATTATTTGTGTCGTTCACAGCCACCTTTTTTGACCGATATGGCGCTCCGTGTATATAAAAAGCTGGATCATTCGACTACATTGAAACGGCTGGAAAACCTCTCCTGGTTAGCTATTGTTTTACAGGCGGCAATAAAGGAATATAACCAAGTTTGGATGTCAGAGCCACGGTTAGATAAGAAAACAGGCCTGTCTAGATTTCGTCCTGAAGGTCTAGGTATCCCACCAGAAACAGAAGCCTCTCACTTTGACCATGTCATACAACCCTATGCTCAAAAGGTCAATCTCAGTATCGAAGCGTACATGGCTGCTTACAATGAAGGAACCATCAAAGAACCCGAACTGGATGAATACTTTTTGCATGATCGTGCTGTCCGTGAATCGGGCCATGATACCACCTACAGGTACGAAAAAGTGTGCGCCAATCTTGCTACTGTCGATTTGAACGCCTTACTCTACAAATATGAAGTGGATATTGCAGACGCCATTGACGAATATTTTGGAGGAGACCTTTCTTACAATGAAAACGACGTATTGAGCCAGAATTTCTCTGAAGTATGGAGAGAGCGAGCCAGGATTCGAAAAGAAAAAATAGATACTTATTTATGGAACAAAGAAAAATGTCTTTATTTTGATTATGATACTGTTTTGGAGAAACAAACAAATTATGAATCTGTAACCACATTTTGGCCCATGTGGGCTGGATGTGCATCGCCTGAGCAAGCTGAATCCATGACTCAAAAGTCACTATATAAGTTTGAAGTTTTAGGTGGGTTGGTTTCCGGAACAGAGGAATCCCGAGGTATCACATCGCTCGACCGTCCAAATCGTCAGTGGGACTTTCCTTTTGGTTGGGCACCTCATCAAATTATGGCCTGGCAAGCCTTTGAAAACTATGGTAAAGTAAGTGTTGCTCAAAGATTAGCTTACCGTTGGCTGTACACGTAAGACATAAATAATCAGGCTTTTGTTTGTTTTGTATTGTTTACGCAAATATGTTGTAGTATCACAAAATCTTTTGTTGATTTTAATGGTGTTGTCCCAGAAAAGTATGATGTGGTTGGTATGACGCATAAAGTTCAAGTTGAGTATGGTAATGTGGGTGTCGATTTTAAGTATGTTCCACGCGAAGGGTTCGGATGGATGAATGCTTCTTACCAAATTGGGCTTTCATTGATTACAACAAAGATGCGTCGTGCTTTGGGAACTTGTACTCATCCTGATTTGTTTATTGAAAAGGCCTACAAGAACTTGACTGATAGTTTGAATCCTGAAGAGAAGACCCGTCAATTAAGAAGAAGAAAGTCTGCAGAGGCAGCAGCGAGAAAAATTACGCACAATGGTCAAATTACTGCAGCCATTACTCGTATTGGTGGCGGAAGTAGCAGTAATGCAAATGGTATAGGAAACGTAACTTATATGGACGCCTCTTCTGATGCCGTTGCATCAAATTTCATGTTTTTAGAATTAACAGAGTCAAAGAAATAAACGCTTTTTTTTTTAAACTAATAATATACATTTAAACGCTTGATAGACTCCAACAATTGAGTATGTAAGTGTGTATTGAATAAAAGACATGAAGCTCTTTACAGTCTATACACAAAATCAAGAGACTCATCTCCAATTCTCGGGTCATTTTCTTCAAGTTCTTGGATTTCTTCCGCCGTGAGTTTTGCTTTCTCTTCTTCTTTCTTCTCGTTTGCTCTCTTTAAAAGGTATCTTTGTGTCAAAGCCAGTAATATAAAAATGAATATAAATAAAAGATTAATAGAATGGCCGAAAACTAGTAAATTCGACGTCAGATTCAAAAGCTATTTTATATATATATATATATATATCACTTACGGTAGCGCGGGGAATCAGAATGTCTATAAATATTGGATCCTAATAATCCAGCAGAGTTATTAGCCGAGACAGCCATTGCAGTTGCCACCCCCTTTTTCATGTTAGGTGCAATGTTGCTTGTGAGCCAAGCGTTCACAATAGGATTAATGACAAATATACCAGCAACCGCTATACAGACACCTGCATAGAGTTCTGGACGATTGATACAGATAGTTAAGATGACATAGCCTATAAAACATATGCTTGCGCCTGCTATAGCATGGAATGCACGTTCCTTTCTGTAATCAGAAGAATAAGCGCCAAATACCATGACAAACACAGCGCCAACGTAGGGAGGAGCTATCTCTATGTGTCAATAAAACAGATGTATGTATAGTAAATAGAGTACGTTACCTGACATTAAATTAGCAGATAATTTGTCATCAAAGCCCATACCTTTTACAATGGAAGGCAGAAAACTATATGATGTAGGGAGTTAGAACACAAACATAACTTTTATCTTTATCTTACTTTGATACGCTTGTGTTGGGAACACTACCACAGAAAAACATAACCATGTACATCCAAACTTTCCAATCCTTTAATGCTGCCAGTGCCTGTTTCTTATTAGAAGCATCTAAATCACCTAAAGTAATATGAGTGTTTGTTACTTCTCCGTCTTCGTCTAGTCTTGTAACTGCTAATATTTTTTCCTCTTCTGTAAAAACATTCCAGGTAGATGGTGAAGCAGGCAAATAAAAACTAGTGAGAATAGATTGTTAAAGAGAATACACGATATATGATTGATTATAAGCTTTACAATGCAGCAATAGCAACAAAAACAGTAGGAATCCCTTCAATTAGGAAGAGCCACTGCCACCCAGTTAAACCTCCTGAACCTCGAAGTTGCAAAATACCATAGGCAAGAACACCCGCTAAACAAGACAGGATATTCGTAAAGATATAAAGGTCGTTAAATTAAAATTTTACCATAAGCATGAGCTGCCACCGTGGATCCCCAAAACAAAGCAATTCGTGTAGCCTAAGTGTTGTTAAAATGACTAGAATTATAGGTAAAGTATTTCTTTACCATTTCGTTCTTTTTATAAAATAGGGTTAGAAAATAAACGACACCTGGAAAGAATCCAGCTTCAAAAAAACCCAAAAAGAAACGCAAAGTCAATAATTGATGATAGTTTTTGACTCCAGCATGAAGACAGGCCATTGTTCCCCAGCATATCATCAATAAAGGGAGCCTATGCATTATTTAGACATTCATCTCCAAAACAAGACAACACTTTACCATCTTCTTGCTGTAAAACGTTTCAATAAAATATTACTGGGTATTTGGAATATTAAAAACCCTGCCTATTTACAAGTTAGAGGTCACGCTTTTCTAACTATAAAAGCTTTTACATAAAATATCGTGACACAAGTATTGAATTGATTAGGTGTGATACCAACATCTTCTTCAAAATTATCCAATACAGCATTACCTTTTAGAAAGGTCAACAAAACCAAGTATTACTTTATATATATAAATCGTACCTAAACTTGATCTATCCAAGGATGAAAATAGATACATGAAGCTTAAAAAAGGTAATAGTTTCGTATCCAATTTTCGAACAAGCCTCTTTTCAGCTGCTAAAGAAGAATCGACAACTAAAACACACGTCAGTCTTTAGTCTCTTTTCAATTATCTAAATGTTACCTTCATTAGATACTAATGGCTGATAAGAATCCATTTTATTGTGAGAGAAAAAAAAGAGAAAAAAAAGAAAAAAATTAGATAAAACTGACATTCATGCTGATAATGAAGCCGCACCTGATTCACGCAATTCACACACACAAAAAGCCTATACAATTGAGTCACGTGACAGCCCCTTCCATTGTGACGTCTTTTTCAACAAGTTTATTAAAAAAAAAAAAGTTTTTTTTTTTTATATATATTTATTTATCGAGTAATAATGGCAAAGAAAGGATCTAAGGGGAAAACAGAGGAAAGACGATCTTCAACAGCTGAAACAGAAAGTAAATATACCGTGGTACGTGCAACGAGTCAAGTGGAGTCAAAGCATTATGAAGAGTTAAAGGTGGAATATACAACATTAGAAGAGATCCGTCATGCAGTTCGTACATTACCTTTAGACAATGTGCTTCCACTACTTCAAGAAGTGTTGACACAGTTTGATGTACAGCAAGCACGTGACACTGTATTGACAGAGTGGATCAAGACATTACTTTTAACACATACCGCTTATTTTATGAAGTTACCTGAAGTTGTGAAGAAATTATCGAACTTGTATGAAGATTTAGATGATCGCTTAACAGTGTATCCCAAGTTATTAGCGATGCATGGTCGTTTGGACCTTATTCAAAGTCAAATTGATAGCCGTAATAGAAAAGAGGAAGATTATTACGAAGAGGATGAAGAAGTAGAGGACTCTGATAATGAACAACAAGTGGGCGATACAGATGAAGATGATATTGAAGAGGAAGAAGATGATGAGGATGATTTAATGGAAATGGATGAAGAGGTAAAGAAAAAAAAGCAATTGATTACATAAGCTAACTAGGAGTCTAAACAATATATATGATAGAATGAAATGTTTAAAGAAGAAGAACAAATATCAGATAGTGAAGACGAAGATGATAATATTAGTGATAGTGATTTAGAAGCTTAAATAAAAATGTAAATACTTTGTGAAATTTTGACAACAATAATGATAGATATTTAAACTGCTCTTTTTCTCGAAAATTTTTCTTTTTTTCTCTTTCTATTTTTTTTTTTTTTTTTTTTTTGTTTTCTAAAAGGGATGCCTATTTTAAACCATTTAGCCAAGAAAGTCAAACATAAGATTAGAAATACAGTAAATACTTTAGTTTCAAGTGAGCAAGATGAGAATGAAGCAGAGTATCTTTATGAAGGGAATAGATTTGACTCTTTTGCCCCTATAAGACAAAATGCTATGGTCAAGTTCTTTATTGATGGTCACGATTATTGCTGGTAAATCCTTGTCTGTTTATTCATGTGATGTGTTTATTTATACTTGTTTATTTTAGGGCTGTTTCAGAAGCTATCGAAAACGCTCAAGAAGTAGTTTATATTGAAGATTGGTGGTTGGTAAAAATTCTACCCTTTTTTTTTTTGGGTGCGTCCTGAAACTAATTTTTTTGTATTACTTTACAAAAATCTTTAGTCGCCCGAGCTGGTAAAAAAAAAAAAAAAAAAAAACACATTTTGGGAAAATAAATACTCAATTATGGAAATTAGTATCTTAGAAGACCACCTGCTAAATACCCAGAGTATCGTATTGATGCCTTATTAAAGAGAAAAGCCGAAGAAGGTGTAATGATTTATATTGTGGTGTATAAGGTATTACAATAAATGACGTCTATTCATCACCTGTGAGTTTCAATTAATGATATAATGGTGTAAATAGGAAGTTGAATTGGCAATGACATTAGACAGTGCACACACTAAAAAAGCATTACAAGACTTGCATGAAAATATTGTTGGTAAGTTACATACACAACAAGTATATAGCCCAAGCTAACATAGTATAACTTAGTTCAAAGACACCCTGATCATGCTGTAGGAGGCACATTCTTTTGGTCTCATCATGAAAAATTTGTTATAGTTGATAATCGTATTGCCTTCTTGGGTGGCATTGATCTTTGTTATGGGTAAATAAAAAAAAAAAAAAAAAAAAAAAAAAAGAGGATACACTTTTAACTAACACATCTATAGTCGTTGGGATACACATGCGCACAGACTTGCAGACTTTAATTACCGCAACCCACACTTGGAAATCTATCCAGGTAATACTATACATCACAATGAAAACAAACAAATACTTAGCAATGATTACATTAGGTCAAGATTACAGTGATGCTCGTTTAAGGGACTTTGAATTTGGTAACTATTAAAAGAGGCAAAAAGAAAGAAAGGCTTCAACTCATTATATTACAGTGAAAGATTGGGATATGAGATTAATTGATAAAACTGTCATTCCTAGAATGCCTTGGCATGATATTTCTCTTTGCATGGTAAGCAAAATAATTGTAAAATTAAATGATTTTTTTTTTTAAAGTTAAGACTCCATAGATGGGTGAACCAGTCTTGGATGTGGCTAGACATTTTAGTGATCGATGGAACTTTATCAAGCAATCCAAATCTCTGGATAAATCACAAGCTCCATTTTTAAAACCTCCTGTCGGTGGTTACAGCGGTTATCAAAATTTCAAAATCACACTTGAAAGCAAACTTCTTCGTTCTTATCATTTTGAAGCCAATGTAGACGATGTATATGGTTCATGTAAAGTTCAGGTCCTTCGTAGTAGTGCGGATTGGAGTTCAGGCATTAAATTAGAGGTAAAAAAAAAAAAAAAAAAATTGAATACACGAAATATCTCAAGTAATCTCCTTGTAGCATTCTATTCAAAATGCTTATATCGATGTAATAAGTAATGCTCAACATTATGTCTATATTGAAAACCAATTCTTCAGTAAGTAATATAGTACATTAAAGGGTATCTTTACTAAAATGATAAAAAGTTACGACAACTGAGGCTGATGACAACTTTATCCTCAAGAATCAAATTGGTAAAGCCATTGTGGATCGTATTATAAAAGCTCATGAAGCTCAAGAAAAATTCAAGGTGTTTGTATTAATACCCTTGATGCCTGCATTCCCAGCAGAACTCAGTACCAAAGATGCAGCTACAGCAAGACTCGTCATGTATTATCAGTACATCTCTATCTGTAGTGGTGAAAAGAGTATTATGGAGAAATTAAGAAAGGCAGGCATAGACCCTGAAGAATACATTACTTTTTACAGTTTAAGAAGTTATGATCGCATCAATCGTCCCTTTGTCCAAGAAATGTTAGCGCGTGAAGCAGGTTATACACATCATAATCATGATGGGCATCCTCTCCATGAAAAAGAAGTAGAATCCGTACAAGTCAAACATCATCATTCTATCTCTCCCTTAGGTTTTGTAGCACCTGATATTCTTAGAAGACATAGAGAAAAGCACCAGCATGACCATCATATTGCAAACACTTCAATTGCTCAAGATGCTATGAGCAACCATGAAAGCTCAGTCTTAAATGAACCTTGGATCAACGATACTTTGAAAGACAAGCCTCGTGGTGAAGCAATCGAGAAGCAAGAAGTGAGCGACTATGTCACAGAGGAACTCTATATTCATGCCAAGCTTTTGATTGCAGACGACCGTATTGTCATTATGGGTTCTGCTAATTTGAACGATAGATCTCAGTGTGGTGACCGTGATTCTGAAATTGCTTTGATCACTGAAGATAAAGACATGATTCCATCTCGTATGAATGGCCAACCAGTAAGTTATATTTGTTATATTTGATAAAATCATGGACTAACAAAGGGTATAGTACCAAGCAAGTCGATTTGCTGCTACATTGCGTCGTCAATTATGGAAAGAACATTTAGGTTTAATTAACGAAGAAGAAATTGATGTTGTTAACGATGCCATGTTACCCCTACCAGTACCACAAATCGACAACACTGAAACAAAGGAGGATTATTGGGTGATGGATCCTTTGGATGATGAGACTTTGGTTCGTTGGAATAATACAGCGGCTACAAATACCAAAGCATTCCGTGAAGTGTTCCACTGTGTACCTGATGATACAAGTATGTACATAAAAGCGTGGTTTTTATTGTTTACTTACATATTGATTTATTAGTCACAACTTGGGACGAATATCACAAGTTCTATCCTGACCCTGAAAAGATTGAATTAGGCCATGTTCACGATCCCAATATGAGTGTTCAACAAGTACGCGAACATTTAGATACAATCAGAGGTCATCTTGTTCAATTCCCTACCAAGTTCTTGTGTCATGAGGATCTTCAAGGTGAAGCTATTCCTATTGTTGGTGCTCAAATTCAAGACTTGTATACTTAAATCTCTTTATATCTCTATTAATAATAATGATTTAATACTCTTTTACTGAATATCAATTAGATGATGTTAAAATACTATTGTTTAACCGTAAACAAAAAGTTTATTTTTGAATGTGGTGGGGAACTTCTTCGTGTTCTTTTTTAACTTGTATGTACGAGTTAGAAAACTTGCACCTTCTCTAAGATGGGTAACTTCTTTCATTAAATGATTTTCAAAAACAAGCAACAACTGCATCAACTTTTTCATTACTGATTGACTAACTCTTTGAATGCACCTTTCGTCGCGACTTATTATAAATATCTTAAACAACTGATGGCTATCACTACTTATCACAACTCAAGCACAACCTTAAAAGGATGACCTTAGGTTTGAGCAGTTTCTAGAAGAAGAAGAAAAAATAAATTTAGAATTTGTAATTCATCAACGGGAGATTTATGAATGTACATTACAAGCTCCAATCTAAAGTCCTTACTTCTTACAAGAAAAAACGCACTCAATTGACTAATTTAATAACAAAAAATAGATTGCATTTATAACGTTTTCCCATATAAGAGGTTAATGAAAGTCAAGTATAGTTATAAAACATAAACAGATACCACATAAAGCATACTGAGGACAACAAAGCATTCAAGTGTAATGCATGAGAAATTTTTCATTTTCATTAGAATTTAAACCCCCCAGTTAAAAACTGAAGGATTAAGGTACCTTAGGCCATAAACTCGTTTCACTAACTGCTCTTCCCCTTAGATGCCAACTGCCACAGAACCCAATTGATCTAAAGCATTATTCCCCTTAGTGCCAACTGCCACAGAACCCAATTGCTTAAAACATAAATGCCACAGAACCCAATTGCTTTAGAGCATAAATGCCACAGAACCAAATTGCCCCAGAACCCAATAAGCAGTATAGTTACTTTAAGAATATGGGATGGAAACCATTTAAAAACCACAAAAAAAAAAACTGCCGGAGGAGCTGAGCCGAAGAACAACCCCCACCAACAATAATCTTCAGTCGACTGAAAGATGAAGAGAAAAAAAAAAAAAAAAAGAAAAAAAAAAAAAAAAAGATGCCCCTTTTTATATTCCTTTTTTGATTAATGTGACGTTAGGGTTTCGGTACTTGCATTTTTTTGTATTTGTTTATAATATGCATGATCAAAAAGTGGAAAAAAAAAATACAACTACTTTTTGTTTCATGAAGAAGTAGTACAATTCATGCTGATCGTGGTAGTACTTTCTTTTGTTTAGCAAGCGGAAGATATTTTATTGCCAATAGGATATCATCACTTTATGATTTCAATGTCATTTAGTTACTCAGCTTGGAAAAGAAGTTTGCACCATTTCATGTACAAATGACAATTCAGCATTATATGAACACTAAATAAAACGCTTATATTACTGTTTGATAGAACGCTTTTTAAACAGCTACTTAAAGTGATGTCTATTTTGTTAGATTTTCACAAAAAAGCCTTTTTCAGCATTCATTCAATTAGCAATTCATGAGGTCTTCACTAGAGCTATGAATTAGATACCATATCTGAAAACAAACCACTTCTTGTTTAAATCTGAAGCATGTATTTTAGATAGTAACTTCAAAGGCATTTTCATTGCCATTTCAGTTATAAAAGACTCATTGCTTACTTTTATTGCTTAACACATAAACATTATAGTACATTACACAAGTGGCGTTGCTATTTTTAAATGTTTCTAGGCAACAACAACAACAACAAAAAAAAATACTCTATCCTGTCTGTATTGACTATTTTTATGTTAATAAATCAGGTGGTTTTTTCAAAATAAAAAGAGCCAATTGACGATATTATGCATACTTGGCGTTTTGCAAAACCAGTTGCAGCTTCGTTTAAGGGGGGAGGGGCTCTCAGTGATCAAATGATAATGACTTATTTCTTCTAACGTAATTGCCTTTTCAGTCTTCACCCGTAAACTTATGCAATGCAGTCTATATTGCTACTGGCTCGTAAAAAATAAAGTTGTTGATTAATTCAAAGCCATGCACCATTGTGTATCTATAAAAGGGGATGTAGGTGGAGTACATATGACCATAATATTTATGCGATTTATTGAAACATCGGCTCTTTATAAATACAGCCAAAGTTAAAACTATAATACTATTTATTTATATATACACTAGTAAATATTAGGGTTCAATTTCGTAACTTAACCTTTGTATCGTATTCATATCTAATGAATGAACATGAAAACAGGTGGAGTACAAGGTTGAGTCTTGCGTTTCTTCAAACGAGTATCTTTTCGCTAAATTTTGAAACAAAAGCACGCGTTTAATCACAGTAGCTGTAACACGATGTTTCCTGAAATGAACGAGGGGTTGTGAAAGCACCTTCATAGGATCGTCTGGTTGAATGGTAGAAGGAGGTAAATATGAGGGTAGTTCTGCATTGAATACGAGGTCAGACAAGTAGATGCCTAAAAATGGAATGCAGCCACCAAAAGGTAATTTAATTCGAACAACCGTGTTACTGCTATTATTGAGTTGCTGCTTCTTGTGGGTATCGACTTCCACTTGAATTTCTGTAGGTGATTCACCATATTCTTCCGCTACTTGGCTCATACTATCGCGTATTTGCTTCCAATTCTTCGTAGGTGATGTGAAGCTTGAGAGCTCATGTAATGTTTTCAAGGTGCGTTTATCCACTTTGGACCAAGTCTTTTCAAGTCGAGAAACAGATGAAGATTGTAGGCCCAATAGAATCTGTATAAGTGTTGAAAAGTTACAATAGAGTTTACATTTCTATTCTAATATGTCAGTTTGAAGCCCCTTATGATATAGTGTTCTACCTTGGCTAGTCGTATAAACTTTTCAATCACTTTAACACGTTGTTGAATCGGCCTGGTTTGTACAATTTCACTAGATACCCATTGACACACTGCATTAAAGCGATTAATGGCCTTTTCAATACCTCTTTCTGGATTGTTTTTCTCATTTTGCTGTTTCATGCGCTTTGTACGAGAATAAATGCCTTGTTGTTCAGGAACGGTATCATTTGTATTTGTTTCTTGTTGTGGATGATAATCTTCAGAGGATGTGGACATCCTTGTCCATTGGCAGTCTACTAATTCTTCCCAGTTAATATCCAATAAAATAGCTTTTTCAATCAAACATAATTGTTGCGCGATTAAGGATATAGGATATTTCAAGATAATTGATGAGAATGTCGTTTTAGGGGTGGCGAGTGATGGCAGTTGTAAAATAGTCTGTTGATGTGGGTTATTGTGAATATCTATTATTTCCGTGATTCTCGATTTAGGTTTCTATTTTTATAACAAAAAACTGGTTAACGGCTATATATGAACATGATTGATTAATATATACATTTTCAACAGGTTTTTTGGGCATAGACAATTTCCAACTTTCATCATGCTGGTGAGCTGGTAAGGGCTTTATTTTTGCATAAGATGAAATAGAAGAAGCAAACGATTTGCTTTTTGCCGTAATGTTATCGTCTTCTTCTTCTGTTGTTGTAGTTGACAATGCAGGCAATGGCTTTATTTTAGGGTCGATACTGCTGGCGCGTTTGCTGGCAGAACCAATGGATAGAAGCCCGTCGTTAGAATAAGTTGATTTCAACACGCTTGCTGGATCTGCTTCTATGGGAGGCGTCACGGCTTCTGATTCTGTGACAGATGGGTAAGCCATTGAATTGTACGACGTAGAATTAATCAGGTTATTATTGCTGGTAATGGGGTAGATGATATCAGGAGTAGGTATATTTGAGGGAATAGCAAGCTGAGCACTGTAAAAAGAGCGAGGTCGTATATCCAGCCCCTGTTTTTGCTGCAATAACTGTTCCAATTTCTGTGTTAATTGATCACTTGAGACATGGCTGATATGCGAAGTAGTGGTTAATGGCTGCTGCGCTATACTCTGGATGCTGCTATTTCCATAAGGACTTTCTAGTTCATAAGCCTCTTCGTCATCACTATGGTGATATTCGTAATCTTCTACATCTGACGCGCCAGGGCTTACTTCACTTTCTAAAGAACTGTCTGAGATATTGCTCATGATACAGAAATCCTCATGCTGTTGTTTGTTATTATTTTCATTCATATACACACTACTAGATAGCGAAGATTTGTGTTGATGGTGGTGATTCGAGGGCTTTGAAGAGGATGAGGTGTTTGATCCTCGTCGAGTACTAGCAGTACTGTTTTCAGGAAGGGAGTTCCTATTTAACGGTGATTTTGGATATGTGGTTCCAATGACTACAACTGGTGCTCTTTGTTGATCTCGAATAGCCGTATTATCACCATGACGAGTATCTACATGAATACCATTAACGATATTCAGTGTTCTTTGTCGAATACTACTGTTTTTTAATAGCTTTTCTTGAGCCAATGCTGTCATTCGCTGTTGATGTGCGGTAGGTGGGGGAGGATCTATTACTTTAACGCGAGAGGATGAAGACGAAGACGCATAATATAATTTTTTCAAACGTCGTACAACTCTTTTCAAGCCTTTAATAATGCGCTGATCTCTGACGGATTGTTTTATGACGGGATGAGATGGCATTTCGTTCAGGAACTCTGTGATTTTAATACGTAGTTCTTTGTTGGGTACAAAATCATGCAAGAAATAGTTCAATAACCAATGTCGCATGACGACAAATGTTCTATGTATAGTATTTAATATGTATGTTTTATGCTGTATAAATGTATAGCTACCTTATTCGAACGATGCATCTGCTTTCATCACTTTTTTCCAAGCTCCATTTAAACCGTAATATTAGAAACTTACATAGTTGTAAAGGGGTCATAAATACGCGAAATATCAAAAAGAAATCTGTCATGAATGTATAATCTAGTAGGGTTATTAATATAATAATTAAAATAATGCATGAAATCCCGAGTTTTGTTTTACCAAGTGTAATTGTTAATTTTTCAACCAACTTTTCAATGGTTGCAGCCTCGATAACGCGATGTTGTTGAATCACTACTTTTTCCTGAATATTTGGTGTAGATAGCTTTTTCCTTAGTGTATTTGGTAGCCATTTAGACTTTTTCCCATCTTCCCCCTGTTGATCTGCAGTCGTATAATGTGGCGTTGATTGAATACTCCACAAGATGATATTTGGGTTATCATCTGATACTAGTAAATCAAACAAATTCATTGGTAAATCTGATAAATCTGCTGGTGTTGATAAGTTGCAAGGTGATGGCAATAACGGAGGTGTTTGTGATAGAGTATTATTTTTAGGGGAGAAAGTTGTTTCAGCCCAGAAATCATCAAATGTACTAACGACAGGTATTGAAGGTAATGATTTCTTTTCTTGTTTTAAAGTTGTACTACTGCTTGTAATGATGTAACTATTTTTTCTTGCTACAGCAGGTAAAAATAATTTGTGGCTGTTGTTATTATCGTCTTCATTCCAAAATATTTTTGATTCAGTATATTCTTTTACACCAAATACAGTTGCTAAAGCAGCCCTTTCTATACCACCATCACTCGTATCATTTCTAAATTCAATTGGTATTAAAGAATTACTTCTTTTTCTCGACATAGTATAAAGAAAGAAGAAAAAAAAAAAAAAATAGAATTTTAAAATGTTTATTTTATTTTTAAAAGTTAATCACGTGTAGATACATAGTTCCATCGACTGGCAACCTTTGTTAATGCACTTGAAAATGAAGGCCAAGAACCAGTTTTCGGGTTTACCTAAAATTTCAGTTAACAAACAACAAAGATTTTTTTTTGTTTTTTTAACTATTTTTACCACAAGTTCGGTTCTTTTGGTGTTTTTATATTGTTGTTCAATATGTTGAATTGTAATCAAATTGTTTTCAAAAGAATAGTTTTTCTTATTCATAAATTTAATGTCTGAAAGTAATAAATCATTGTAACTTTTTGGTGCTTCCAAATCATTATAACTATTGGTACATTTAAGCCAAAAAAAAAAAAAAAAATATTATAATGATTTTCAATGTAAACTTACCTTATTAATTTGCATTTTTCTATCAAGTCTCCTAATTTATTATTATAATTTACATAATTCTTGGCTATCAAACGGATATCAATTTGACTAAAAGGAGTATTTTAGTATCTTATCCTATTTGCTACTACTGCTGTTATTTTACCCGTGAACACCTAAAACGTCAATTGTTCTTCTATTCTTTTCTCCAATGATATTCTTTAATTCAATATCACCTCGTTTATCTACATTAAATTCTATTTGAACTCTTTCCAAGTCTTTATTGTCTGATTCGTAATTGTACAACAGTCCTTTGTTAACATATTCTAGCTGAATACTTCTTTGATGAAATCCGTTTTCTATAGTTAAAGGATCAAATGGTGTAGTTATTTCATAAGGTGGATTCCTATAGAATCAACATAAGTTATCTTATAAAACATGAAGAACATTTCAATTTACACTGGCAAAAAAGTTGTTCTATTTTTTGTGAAAAGATCATTCAAGTTTTCTGATTTTACTCTATAATAGGCTTTTTCTTTCATATTCTGGAATAAAAGGTACCCAAATCTATATATAAAATAATGAGTACAAGCACTTGATTAAAATCATAATCCATTTACCTTGCTTCCAAAGAAATGCTGCTGACATCCTCATATGGCTTTAGTAAACTTTCTCCCAGCTTATCAAAATCAATGCTACTAAAAGAATAAAAAACAGTCAAATTTTACCCCTCCTTCATACGCGTATCTATTTACCCTTGTTCATCACTTAATAATCTAAAGTTGCCTTCTTCACCTTTATCGCATTTTAATCTATCCCAGCTAAGGTATTCATTGTATAGTGTCATTGCTTTGAAATCATGAAGTGGTAATGCTGTATATTCAGAGAAACGCTGCACATATACATTGTCTGCTTTATCTAATGGTTTTTTATCTGTCACATCCAACTACAAAATTGAATGACTAAGAGAGACTGTGACCTTCAAAACAGCTTACCTCTGTCAATAACAAGTTGGATAACCGCTTGGCATCGTCCATACTTTCATTGGAAATACTAGCGATATGAATCTTGTTGTCTTTCAATGTAATAAAAGAACCAGCTAATTTAGATAGACTCCCTAATGCCTCATCAATCTCTATCTGAAGTCTTTTATCGTCAATCACTTTTTGAGGTAAATCCACATGATCTTCTTTAATGACATTTAAACGTGACTGGAGTTCTTTCCTTGCACTGGATACAGATGTGGATGAACCTTCCACAATATACACACTCTTCTCTACATCCACTGTAATATTTACATCATAGATATTTTCAATATCTTTCATGGTTTTTCCATTCTCACCAATCACAAAGAACAGTTCTTGAAGTGTAGCAGGTAAGACTGCAGACACTCTGTCTCTCTTTTTCTCTAATTCTTCTTGTCTTACTTTTTCAAGTGATTTAATACCCCAGTGCTGATAAATAATTCGCTCCATTAACTGTTGTTTCTTGGTGCCTTTTCCAGGTACACTGTGCGCCTTGACATAAGCATTCAACTGAGCTACTGTGAATGAACGACTAAGGCCTGCAATAAGTTTTTCAATATCAGGATTGGGTAAGATGGGTTTTTGAGGACGATAAGATTCAACAGAAGAAAGTAAATTGTCGCGGGTATCGTCGATGCTGACTGATTTGAGATTCAATGGTCTTTCTAATTCAGCAACGAGTTCTTGTAAGCGCTCGTCGGGCAATAACTCGGGTTTATTCTTTTTGGCTTCAAAATGGCATGGAACAATAGAAAAAGGACGATAGCGTATAAGAGGTGTGGGTTTGATGAGCGATCGAGCTAATCGAAACTGTATTTTTGACATGTTGCAAAAAAAAAAAAAAACTGGCAGACAACCAGGGGGAAAATTAAAAAAAAAAAAAAAATCTTTTTGTTTGAATTGACTTTTAATGTTAATTTTTAGCTATGTCTATTCACTGGCCAGCATGAACAACTTTATACTGTAGTACTACCATTAGCTAATTCAATCATCATTACTTGGGTTTTAAAAGAATGAAAGATAGTAGCTATTTTTAAAAAAGGGTTTTACTGGGTGAGCAAATTACCTAAAGCTGTCTACACATAGGCTACTCCAGTATTTCTCCTGGGATTAAGTAATCATATCTATCTACTATATATGTGATATATGTGTAGCTTTCTTGGTGTAGCTTTGTCTCAAGGCAAACAATATATTCCAGGTGCTGATAGTGCCATAGTATTCCTCTTCTCTGAACAATGCTTTTGCCGAAATGCACGTATTGAAACGGAAAATGTAATAGACCCTCTTGGTAAAAAAATCTGACTGTCCCTTTATTAGAACCCTTTTTTCGATAATCGTATTCTACTAGATAGTCTAGACATTATCAGCTGTTATTTTGATAACAAAAACAGGCATTAGCCTTTTAAGCTTGCCTCAGAAAGAAGATTGGCTACGTGTAAGCGAGGTATAACGTATCGGATCAGGCGTTAACCCCTCTGCCGATCATCGTGGGCAAGATGAGACTTTTCATTGGCCACTACTTCCACCGTGTCAATCATTGTGCGCTTTCACTCTGTAAAAAAAAATTGGTGTCAATTATGCAAAACAATAGTCTCAATTGAGTCATATTTTATTTATTGGCTACCATTTCGATCTGCATAGCTTAAAAGGAGAAAATCGCTACATATCAATAATTGTTTGTCCACATATATATATGCTACATACCTTATTAAAGGGGCCCTATCTTCCGCATTATAGTAAGAAACAATGGAGTTTCTACAAACAAATACTAGTAGCTTTAGGGCCAAATATAATAAAAGGAAAACTTCGATTGTTCAGTTTCATATTATCTAATTGAAATTATTCGCAGGGTCCTCCCTTTATAATATACACATAAAATTTCCTTCTAATACAATGCACTGATTAAATATGTGTTACTTTTGATTCATGCTGTACTACTGACTATTACATATTTAATCTCAACCTCGTACCTAGTGTTTGTTCATGCAATTGATTTACACAGTTACAGAATATACATATTATACAGAACTCTGCTTAATATTGTTGATTAAATTATAGCTGTCAAAATAGCCTAGAAACATTCAATTGAACATTCTAATTACAATCTTTCTGTAGTCTAGGCAACGGAGATAATATTGCCATTTAAAGAAAGTTACTGTATCAGGTTTCTCTTTTTTATATAAAAAAAAAAAAAAAAAACACAAATGGGATGATTATTTTTGAACCCTGAATTTCATCAATATAAGTCTAATTTACTACCTTTCTAATTGGCCATTCTTTTTTTTTTTTTCCTATAAATAAAGAGGTAAACTTCGATTATTACTTTTCTTTTGCCCAATTCTCAATATTTATGTTCAAAAGATAAAATTAACAATGACACCCTACTTTGTATTATGTAAGGCATCATTAAAGCATGTGTATTATTCTCTTTTACTAATATTGATACTGTAGTAGGATCCAAAGATCGTAAAATTTTACTTGAAAATGCAAAACACAAGTGCCCACGATGTAAGCAACATGACTCTGTTCAATTGACTCGTTTTGAAAATGAGCTTGTAATATTTAACAAGAAATTTGGTCTACACAATCATATGGACGTGCTTTACAACTGCAAATCATGCCATTGGAAGAATAAAACACTACCTGATGATGACCCTTGTTTTGAAGTAACAGAGAAGACAAATGTAGACGAGTTATTACAACTACCCGGTATATTTGTTGGCTCTAATACAATGATGAGCCACGATTCATCAGATTCATCGTTAAATCAACAAGATACTCTACATTCTGTACCTACCAACAACAGTAACTCAAGACGGCCAAGTTTTGCCCCTTCCTGGAAAAAGAAAAACAAAGGGTTTTTATTGAAAAGGAAAACCTCATAGTTACCTTGCCTTTATTATACCGATACCATATTTCATTTCTTTCATTCTTCCCTTTAGATCCAAATTATAATAAAGTTTGCCTAAATAGAAAATCAGGGTTCTTTTTTATTGGCTCTAGCAAAGAAACTTAATTTATTGACAACGGGGAACCACTCAAAATATGTGTTCTAGAAGGAAAAGAAGCTTTTCACATCGTCACTAGTTAAATGAATATTTTCTCAGTCAAATAAGTATACTTGGTTATGTCTATACGGTATTTCTCTTCATTGGGAAAGCGTACTATGTATGCTCTTATTCAAGATATAAAAAAAAAAAAAAAAAAAAAAAGCTTTTGTGTTGTATCAAGGATCAAATTGAACTTAATTCTAGGATATAAAGTTTGATCAAGACAAATACATGTATATGGCGAACCTTTTTTGTCATGTTAGTAATTCCAATCTATTAAAACATCTCATCAATAACCGCAGTTCCCAGCAATAGACAGGTTATGTTTCATCTAGTATCTTGTGTCTGTGGGTACGACTTCTTGCCTTTTGTATTCTATCTAGAACTTTTTACTTCCAATGAGTAAAATACGCGCTGTTAATATCCCGTGTGTGTGTGTGTATATATGTGTGTGTCAACTGCTCTATTTTGATTTCACTCAATGTCTTGTATTAATTAACTCTAAATAAGAGCCAGAATGTAGACAGCACTCCCCACATTTGTAGACTAATGTAAAGCCTTCCTAATGGCCTTGAGATTTCGTTATATACAATTTCCAGAATACAATCTGTAAGGGATGCTCGATAGAACACAAGATGATATATATGTATGCACCACCCACATAAACTTTGCACTCGAACTCATGCGAATTGCTGCTTATTTTCATACCTCAAAGTGTAGCCCCTCCTTTTGAACAGAACATCTCCACCAACTTGAGCAAACAATCTTCCTTGCTAATGAAACGACTGCTGTGAGTACCTCAATAAAGGCCAGATACATTTGGAATTCGAGCGTATCTTAGTAGATGCTTTCTACCAAACCTTTACTCGTTTAGGCTATTCAGCACTTAATAATAGAGAGCTATACCGGAGTGTCTTCTTAACCATCAAAAGATCGTCTTTATTTGTCTTTACTCTCTCCTCTTTTTTTACAATACATGTATAGTAAACAATGTGCTTTTTTTTTTGTTTTTGAAACATGTATGACACTCTAGCATGATTATGTAATTTTTTTAGTTGCACGAAGCTGAGGAAAGACAATGACGTCTGTGGCAACATCTGAGTTTTCTTTGTGGCCAAGAAAATTATCATTTTTCTACTCATCTCGAACATTAGTTAACAACAAAATGGCATTTCTGTAAGTGAAAAAGAAAAAAAGAAGCTTGTTTGATTAGTTTAATGACCTACGTTTGTTCTTAGTAATGGAATTAAAAAGAATCTTAACAGAGCAGGCACAACTGTATGTTTTTTTTTTTTTTTTTTTTTTTTTTGCGAAACCATTTGAATGTAACCAATTTGTTTTATGTAGATAAAGCAAAGAACAGGCGGTGTGGAAAAGACGTTTGACAACGAGTTTGACGAAGAACTTGAACGTTTTAAATCGTAAGTATATAAAAAAGCAGTAATTTTTCTTCTTTATTTACTTGTCTTGTAGATTGGGTAAAAAGTCTGAGAAACTGTCAAAAAATGCCAAAGAGTACATTGACGCCATTCGAGGTAAAGAAAGAACACAATTACAAGAAAGAGGTTTTTGTTAACAGTACCATGTATTAGCTATGCTTGCAGCACAATCGAGAATCATTGTCACCTTGGAAAAGTTATACGGAGAAGAGGCTATCAATAATCGCACTTTCCAAGAATATAAGAGAGTAGCTGAAGCCTTTGAAAGAGACACAAAAGATAACCTGGTAAGGATAAAACCCCACGATTATCGCTTGAGTTTAACATGGGGGAATATGTTAGGATCCTGCCTATCAAAAATCAGTTTTAGAACCACTTGCAAGATATTGCTCATACTTTCCTGAAATCAATGAAGCCATTAAACGTCGTAACAAGAAGCTTTTAGATTACGACGCACAAAGAGCGAAAGTTAGAAAGTTAATTGACAAACCCAGTGAAGACCCTCAACGTTTACCAAGAGCTGAACAAGAAGCTAATATTGCTAGAGAAATGTATGAAAACTTGAACACTATTTTAGTTAACGATTTACCAAAAGTCATTGACCTTCGTGTGCCTTATTTGGATCCTACGTTTGAAGCCTTGGTGAAATCTCAATTGGCGTTTTCTCAACATGGTTATGAAAAATTTGAAGGTATGAGAGGTTATCTTCCTCCTTCCAATGGTCAAGAAAACAATGTGGATAATGTTTTGCATCAAATGAGAAGCTTAACTATCTGTGGAAATTACTAATTAAATAATAATAAAACACAATATAGATTCTTCATTTTAAAGTGTATAAAGACATTAACTAGGGAAATAATAATATTACATGATTATAATAGTAAAAGTAGAATGATATGAGCCTTAAATTTTAAGGAAGTATTCATGAATTTCTTCAAGTGATTTGCCATTTGTCTAAAAAAAAAAAAAAAAAAAAAAAAAAGGGGGTTTTAAAAA